>JAJPUD010010966.1:12177-57698 GCA_023553655.1 Myrmecobius fasciatus | reverse complement strand
TGGCCTTAGGAATTCTTGACCATGTCAGAGCATCCTTTATGGAAACTGAGACTTGCAAAGAAGAGGTGGATTATGTACAAAGAAGAAAATCAAAATACTGGGAGGATTGCTGTACCCTTGGATTAAAGCCACTAAAATTCAAAGTCAAGAAGTATGATGAAATTCCAAGAGGATTAAGTTAAGCATGAAATCATAGATTTGAGCTGGAAGAATCCTTAGGATTAGAGGTCTTCTGGTCCCAAATGCTTACTTAGCAGATGAGACAAACTGAGGGTTAAAAACACAGTATCTTATCCAAGGACACACACATTGGATAGAGCTAGATTATAAACTTTGGCCTTCTGATTTCAAATTCATTGTTCCTTTCATTACTCTTACCATACCTCTTTAAATCTTGCATCTGTGGAAGGTATTCCCACTTTTCAAAAGACCATTGTATTATTCTTCCTTCTAAAAGTTCCTTTACTTCTTATGGCCAAGTGTCTAATAAACTTTTGCCCACACCTGAACTTACAGTGAAATAGTGAGTCAAAGTAAGATCCATGAATCTTCCACAATTCCATCCAATTGGAGTTATAACCCACAAAGAGAAAATACAAAATAAGATTTGATTAGAGTTACAACCAGTGAAAGGAAATTTAATTAAAAAAAATCAAATGCTTCCCAGTACTTTAGGATTCACAGTAAATTTCAAAGCACTTAAATTGAAGTGTCATATTATCTTTTGAACTCATTAGGGGCTGGGAATAGAAACTGGGTATGTGATTTCATTAGGATAGGATCTTCCTTACCTTGCCCATTTCTCTGAAGTATGTTTTGTGTATTTATAGGAGAATGTTCCCCAGGTCTATGGGGATAATGTTTTGTAGCTACTCCCCCTCATACCTCTAAATAAATGCCTCTGTTCTGAGTAAATGCATTTGTTCTAAGTCAATTGTATCTACTGCTGATTGTTAATGGAAAACATACCAGTGGGGGCTTATAAGGAGTAATGTTAGGAATGCAGACCTAAAATGTTATCTCCCAGAATCTTAGGTAATAGCTGCCTAGTCAGCTGCCAGGCAGTGCAGTAGACAGAGTACTAGGCTCGGAGTCAGGAAGACCTTAGTCCAAAACCAGCCTCAGTCCCTATTTTATCTTTCTTGATCATAAGCGAATATGTATTTGAGTTGGACAGGCAATGTTATAATCTTGTGGACCTCTAAAGGTCAGAAGAGTTACCAGAAGTCTAGTAACTAGAGCTCATGGCAGGATCAGTAAGTAACCACAAGAACTCTCTGGCTAGGAACTGGCCATGAGTAACGGTTACAGGCTTGAGCCAGTCCAACAGTGAATCAACTCAGCATATGAGATCAAGAGAGCCACTTGGCTGATGGCTTGGTGAGAAGAATGTTTGGAAATCATAACTTTAAATCAAGTCTGCTCTTTCCAGGGGAGCAAGAAAGAATGTAGAAAGGAGGAATGCCTCGGACCATTGGCTTGGAAGGATGGTTTTATACTTTAGTTCTTGATACATCTTCTCAGTAACTATATCTTTGTAAAAGTTAATTAATGTTAACTGGTTAGTTGACATTGTTGAAAGGATAATGGTTTAGATTATTTCAAGGGGAACACACCAGATTTTTTTTGGGGGGGAGGGAATGGAGGATGGGAGGAGATGAGCTAGATATGTACTTTAGCACATATATCTGTAAGTTCCACCCTTTAAAGTTACCTTCTCCTAGAATTCTTGGAACCCAACTTGTCAACCTGTGAGTAGGGGCTAGGAGATATCTATTTTCTCAATATCCACCTTTCAATTCCTTAATTTGCACAAGGGGCGACAGAAAATTTCTTTTGTTTATTTTGGAAGAACTTCACTGCTGTCACAACATATTCAGCCTAATATATTTCTATTCCTCCTCAGTCCTGCTTCCTACTCTATTGGAATGAGAAAATGGAAGAGTAGAGAGGGAAAAAATATAAATTTATTAAGAAAATCTAATAATAATATATTTATATAATCTAGTACTACAATAACTTATTTAAGATTATTATACTATAATAGTTTATATAATGTAATAATATTATTGATGATTATAACAACACTTACATTGGCTTACTTATGTGGCAAACACTTATATTAAGCACTTTACAAATAGTATCTCATTCTACCCTCATAACAATTTTAAGTACTGTTATTTTCCCCACTTTATAGTTGAGGAAACTGGGTTAAATATTCTGCCCAGTGTCAAAAAGCTAGTAAGTGCCTGGGACTGGATTTAAACTCAGGTCCAGCAATCTACCCTCTGAGTCAGCTAGGTGCCTAGAATATAGAGAAAATTGCTAGAATACAGAGAAGTCCTCACTGGAGAACTTGGAGAGCTGTCCCAGCTGAGGGACAGAGCAGAACAGCATTCCTACAGAGTGTACAGATGATTGAAACTTGAGTCCATTTTTCATAGCACAACTAACCAAAATTAGATTTGAATCAACTGCTTTTGCTGTCACAGTATCACATTTGGCAAAATGCCATATATTCAATTTAGTTCAATCTTAGGTGCTGATAGGCAGTTCTTAATATAGACTCATTAACATTTCTATTTTTAGGGATGTCAATCAAAGCCTTTGATTGGAAAGAGGCAGAAAAGGAAGAAGAAAAATAAATCAAATAATTTAAGTTTCAAGAAAAAGAAAATGTAACCTGAATAAAACTATGTTTAATTAGATGTCCAAATTCTTTTGTTAGGAAAATATGAATTTTTTATATCAATGTGAAGAATTCACTTGGAGAAACCTCAAACAATGCAGGTCAATGACTATTCTGTAACTTAAATCTTTAAAAAGCTGCCTTCATCAGACATTAGATAACTTGCTCAGGGTCATATTTGCCTCTTCATGTTAGAGTCAGGACTTTGAATCCAGATCTTCCTAACTCAATAGTTGCCCTCTTTCTATTATACCACACTGACTCTCCTTAAAATATTATCCTTATAATGAAACAAATAATCAAATAGCTTCCTTAAAATATATATAAAGTAAAATGATTACTACTCTACAGTTTGTAATATTCCACAAGAGCTTTAGTGATTAGTGGATACAGTAAAGGACTTGAGGTTAAGAAAACTCAAATTCAAATTCTGTGTGTTACTCAGTAAATGTGTGATCCTGAGCAAATCACTTTGCTGAATTTTTATCCAGATTATACTCTATATAACCCTGGGTATCTCTCAAGATTCTATCTTCTCTCCCTCTACACTATTTCACTTGGTATCAGTTCCCATGGATTCAATTATCTCTATGATGATATTATTTACATCTGCTTATTTAGCTCAAATCTCCAGTCTTGTACCTCTTCCTATTAGACATCTCAAGCTGGATGTCTTCTAAAAAAAATCTTAAACTTAACATGTCTAAAACTGAACTCAATACCTTTCCTCTCCAAACCCTCCACTCTTCCTAACATTACTCTTACTAACAAAGATACTCCATTTTCCCAGTTACCCAGATGCCATCTTACAATTGTTATCTTCTACTGCTCACTTTTTTTGTCTCCCCATATCCAATCTCCAATTTCTATCAATTCTACCTTTGTAACATTTCTTATGCAAATTCCTTTTTGTACTCTGATAACTGCCATCACTATGGTGCAGGCTTTTATCTTTTCAGGACTGGACTATTACAACAGCCTGCTGATTGGACTCTTTGTCTTAAGTCTCTCCACAATCTGATTTATCCTTCTCTCAACTGTGAAATTTATCTTCCTAAAGCACAGGTCTACTCATGTCACCTGTCCCCTATTCCATAAACTCCAGTGGCTCTTTATCACCCCTAGGTTCAAATATAAAATCCTCTGTTGTTTAAAGACCTTCACAACTTGGCCCCCTCCTGCCTTTTTAATCTTTTTAGAATTAACTCCCATGCCATGTCTTCTAGGATTCCATGACCCTTGCAATTCCTTGCTGTTCCTTGCACAAGACACAGCCTCTCCCAATCCATGCTTTTTAACCCTTTGTTCCTGGTATGTTCTTCCTTCTCTTCTTCATTTCATGACTTCCCTGACTTTCTTCAAGTTCCAACTAAAATTCTACCTTTTACAAGAAGCCTTTCCTATTTATCCTTAATGCCCTCTGTTAATTATCTCCAACTTATGAGATATATATATATATATATTTTTTGCACATAATTGTTTCTATATTTACTCCTCCATTAGACTATAAGATCCTCACTTATAAGAATGGTTTTTGCCTTTCTCTGTATTCCCAGTGCTTAGATTCAAAGCCATCTCCAGTCACCCTGATTTGTATCTTGCCACTAAACCCAGATGGCTCTGGAAGAGAAAGTGAGTCAGGCAACTTCCCACAACTTTCTCTTACTTAAATCCAATTCATTTGCATGTCATGGTAACACCTCCCTGATATCATAGTCCTTTTTCAAGAACAAACAACAGCTTAGCAGGTATTTAATAAATGCTTGTCAACTGACTTAATTTCTCAGCCTCAGTTTCCTCATTTGTAAAATGGGAATAACAATAACACCAACTTCATTAGCATCTGACTTCCACTCTGAGCCATTCTACCTTCAACATTTTTGTTAACTGTTATTGAAATAAATGTCATGTCTTATTTTCCTTTTGCCACAAATAGAATCTCTGTATTAATGATAATGATGCTAATAGCCAATTATTATGAGGATCAAATGAGATGTTTACATATACCACTGTTTAAATTTTAAAGTGCTACACAAATACAAGATATTATCATTACACAAGACCAACAATGAAGAGAAAAGTGCATTGTACTTGGTGTCAGGAGTGATAAGAATTCAAATTCCATTTCTGATACTCGCTTGACCAAGTATAAATCAAGTCATTTACTATCTCTGAGCCTGTTTCTTCATCTATAGTAATACTAATAATACATGGATATGATAATATCTATGAAATGTTTTGGGAACAAAAGTACTGTTTAGAAGTTTTCTATCTTCATCATTTTCATTAATATGTGACATAGGAAAAATAAGGCAAGAAGAAATTCTTAAATAACAGCTAATTAAGATAAATGTTAAAGGTGAAATACCTTCAGGGTGAGAATTGTGGTGAGGAAAACACAGTAGTTGAATAAGAAAACTTTATTTTAAAACTTGATAAATCCAAACTTCATTATAAGGTATTCTGACAGTCAGTTACTATTTAAAATATTATCATTTTATTTAAAAAGATAAAAGATAAGCATCAATAGAGTATATATAATATTATACTAGCAAAGTTCATATATATATGTATATATATGTATATGTATATATATAATTTTAGGATTTAAGTAAGCAATTTCCAAAATGAAAAAGGAAAAGCTGCCAAACTTATTTGTAGGGTTTATTTATAAAAGTTGTTTTCTTTCAAAGAAACCAAAGAATTTAGAGTCTAAAGAATTTAGACCTCAGAGATCACATAGTCCAAGTGTCCCTTGCCCATCCTATTTAACCTACAAGGAAACTGAAACCTAGTAAGGTCAAACCATTCACTCAGGATTACTCAGGAGAAAGCTAGTAGAACTACTAGTTCTGGTAGCTACTAGAATGGAGCTCTCCAGGCTTCAAGTCCAGTATGGCTTCCATTATGCATATGTACATTTGTATTTAAGTACCAGTAAAACCTTAAGAGTAGTATTCAGATGCAGGAATTCAAATAACCCATTTCACTATCAAAATTTCTGTTTTCAAATCCACAGTAGACAACACCAGAGGCATTTTCAGGAGGTATGTCTTTGCCAAAAATTAGAGAGGCACAAGAATTCGATGGGTATTCTACAACTTTATGTGTCTTAGATTAGACCTTTCCTGAAATAATCTGCTGCTTTGCTGACCATTTTAGACCTGGGAATTTCCATGATGCAAGATCTCTGTCAGCATCTCTTCATGGGTCCATTATCTCTTAAATGGGCATAGAACTTGATGTCTGTATTTGCCCCACAGAGATTACCAGCCTAAGCTTAATGAGGAGTGCAGTGTGTGCCTTCCAGTCACTTCATAAACAACTCATGATTGGTCACTTACCACCGGCTTATCAAATTGGCTGTAGTACAAGTTCTGTATTTTGTCTGCCTGGGAAATCTAATGGAGACGACTATTAATAGGCATATTTATTTTATCATGGAAAATATGCCCTTAATCTTCAGGAGAGGGCAAAGAAAGTTCCCAAGGAACAGTATAAATAGCATTGGAACAAATGTATACATGCACTTATAGGAGGAGACAAAATGAACATTTAATCTTCTAAGTACGTAGATCAATTTTTACATCTCCAACTAAGGGAGCATTAGTTGCTTTCAAATTTTTCTTTCTTTATTTTTAATGTAAACTCTCAGTTAATGGAACTATTGATTTGTAGCCATCCCAGAAAAGAACAGTTCTAGCCTGTTGGACCTAGACCATGAAGAGAATAGAATGATCATTTAATCCAATTTCCTCAATTTATATAGATAAGGATTTGAGGATCAGGGAAGAGTAAAATGATTTGTTGGACATCCTATAGGCAAGTGAAATGAGACCACTAATCCACACTTGGGGCTTGCTTACTGACTTATAATACTACATATCAATATTATATTGTATTATATTTTTATTTATTTTGTCAAATTTTTCCCAATGAGCTTTTAATCTGGTTGGGACCACACTCAAGCAATGTTGCCAGCAGAAGGCATGTTTGACACCTCTGACATCAGCAATAGTAACAAAATAAAGATCTCATCCCAGATCCTCTAAATGCAAATTTTTTATACTATGTCTCTGTGGCAGAGAGTCACCATTTCTGCCACACATGCACGGCCAAGAATTGGATCATAATACAGCACACATAGTACTAAAATTATTTTTAACATAAAATTTCTTGGAAGATTTAGAAATTACTTCAGGATTTTGCTGTCATCATTGTGAAAGTCAGATGCCAATAAACCACAATTGTGCAGAAGTAACAATTAAGAGAAAGGTCTGGTTAGCAACATGCCAGATTTTAAAAGTTCCCTATACTTTAAATTAATGATGGCAAACTCAAATAAAAATGGGAGCCTCTAAACCCTATATAAGGATCCCTTAGGGATTGCCTTAGAAAACTATGTGTTTATATATATATTTCTTTTTTATTAATATATCCACATACTAGATCAGATAGGGACTACATTTTAATCTGATTCTGGCAGCACTGGAAAATATGGTGAGCCACATGGAGCTCATATGTTTGACACCTCTGCTTTGACGTACATGTAGAACTCGATCCATTTTTTTTTTACTTTATGTTATAATACTTTGACCTTAAGATGAAAAAAAGAAATTTGTATGCAGTAAAATTACCTCAGCTCTCAAGACAGATATTGCTAGTCTAGAAACAAAATGTTTCAACTATAACTTAATTGTGTTATCTTGGAAAAGTATGAAAGAGACACTTCTGAATGTTCTTTCATGTTGAAGTTTGGCTTTAATTTTTATTTGCATGCTTTAAAAAAGCATTGTAAGCATTCTCCTTCTATTATGTGTCCTGAAAATATAAACTACATGCAGGGTTTGTGGGCAATAATTAATACACAGATGACAGAAAGTTGGAAGATGCACAAGCTTATGGGGAGCTGTCCAACTTGAGCCACTTCATGGCTATGCTATCTGAAATCAAGCTAAAAAGTCCATGTGAAGATTACCAGCTCTCCTATATTTTCTGCCCTAGTGCAAGTTGTTCATTTTAAGATATATATTTTTATGTCAAATTATTGAAATAAAAGCTTATATGTACCTATTGTTTAACTACATTAAGCTACTGTATCAATATTCTAGCATTTTTCATCTGAAATATTACTGGTAGAGGAAATGAGACAATCACTTATCAAAAATTCATCTCCAACTATTTCTCCACATTAATCTGACCACATTATCCTCCAGTTGAAAATTTGTCAATGATTCTATAGTTCCTAGGATAAAATAAAAGCTTTTCCATGGAGGCAACCACAATGTGCTACCTACTTGTCTTTCTCATATTATTTCACCTTTTTACTTATGCTTTATGACTTGCTAGCTGTTTCTTATACATAATGTTCTGTCTCCCTGCCTTCCCTGACTTTGCAAGGAAATACACTCTGTCCTCATCTACAACTCTTAGAATCAATCTCTAGCTTCCTACAAAACACCAATCAGCTACCATGTCCTACATGATACTTTTCCAGATCTCTGGAATAATTAAGGAACAAATGTAAAGGGAATAACTATTTTTTAGCACCCACTGTATGCCCGCTTATTAGTATTGTTATTATTGCTTATTAGTATTATAAATACTATCTCATTTGACCTTCACAACAAACCTGAAAGGTAGATGCTATTATTATCTTCACTGTTGAGGAAACTGAGGCAAACAGAAGTGACTTGCCCAAGATCACACAGCTAATAAGGGTCTGAGATCATATTTGAACTCAGGTCCTCCTAATTCTAGAGGCACCATATTAGCACTCTATCCCTCTTGAAAAGACTTGGCATTTACATATATGTACTTACATGTATATATATATATATATATATATGGGTAGATGGACATATACCGTGTATATATGTATTTTTGTGTCTATGAATATGTTCATTCCCCTCCACTCCTTTCTCTCCCTTTTCCCCAAAATAGATATTCCTTAAGGATAAGGGCTCTGTCTTCAGCATCTAATACATTACCTTGCATTTCTATTATAGGACATAGATTTAAGCTATAAGATATTTTGTGATCATTTAATTCAACCTCCTTCTTTTCTACATAAGGAAACTGAGTCCCAAAGAGAGAGTAAGTGATTTGCCCAGTTTTACCTAATAAGCCTCTGAAGCATGATGTGAAGTCTGTTGCTTCTTAATGGTTTAACACATGTTTTTGAAATCGAATTGAACTAAATTGGTGCAAATTGGATCGACTGTGTGAAGGTTTCATTGTTATCCATAAAATATTAAAGAACAAAAGGAAGGTCTTTGGCACATTTGGGAAAGTGCCTGCAGGATTTACAGTGAGACAGACAAAAATTACTCAAGAGGCTTCCTGGAACCCTCCCATTTGGCTGCTTCACCTGTCCCCAGAATCTATGCCAAAAACCCCACTGTGCTTTCAAGGATAAAAAGGCCACCTGGGGTCTTCCAGAGGTTCTCCAAAATACCAGAATGCCAAAATTGAAATGACTCATCCACTAGAAATTTATGGAACATGACTTCAGCCAGGCTCTTGCTGCTTCTCAGCATCCTTCTACTTTCTCTTTCTTTATCAACCCTATTCTCATTCTCCAAAAATCAGTTCCAACCTTTACTTTTCTTCCTCCACCAATTGTAATCTTATTCTTTTTTTTTGAAGAGTTTAATTTTTTAAAATTCTTTACTCTATTCTATTCCCACTTCTTTCTACACAAAACATCGTAGAAGGAATGTTAGAGGATTAAAAAAGCAGAAGTTATTATGTATCATTATTCTTACAGCAGATGACCCAGTCTCCTACTTCAAGAAAATATTCTAAGCCATTTGATATGAATTTCCTCTCTTTTCATTAACATTTCTCAACATCATTATCTACTTTCTCCTCTGATCATTATTTACTTTTTTCTCTCTCATATGCAGGGAGAAGGGGAGGAAGGGAACAAACATTTATGTATCACCTAGTATGTGCCAGATAAGCATACTTTTTTAATAAATATCATCCAATTGAATCCTTATATAGGTACTATTATTATTACCTCAATTTTGCAGCTGAGGAAAATAAGGAAAACCAAGGTGAAGAGATGGGATCACTCAGTGAGTATGTGAAATCAGGTCTTCCTGTTTTCAGGCCCAGAATTCTATCCACTACACCACTAGCTGTTACAGTTGTAGAAGTATCCCTACTCCTTCCCAAGGCTAATCCTTTAGTTTGATCCTTTGATCCTATTCCCTTCCCACCTCTTTCAGGACCATGTTCCATCATTAATTCCTTCATTCATCTTTTTATCTCTCACTATGCACTGGCTTTTCCCCATTTGCCTGTAACACAATCAGAACTTGGGACATTTCTTCCATTACCCAGCTAATTAATGTTTTAAAAATATGAAATTGTTTATTTATATGTGCATGAAATAATTTTCTTAAACTTCCCTTAATATTAAATGAATAAGAATCTAACATTTAGAAAGCATGGATAGGTTGTGATCTGCCTTTACACAGGGAATTGTTGGTTGGTTGCCCTTTGTTTTTGAAGAATAGCATGGCATCAAAGAGATGATGCCATGACATGGAAGTGAATTGGATTTAAATGAGGAAGGGCTGTGCAAAGTCACCAGTCTCCCTTTCTCTTCCAGAGCTATTTGGGGCCAGTAACAAGATAAAGATTATGACAACTGGCCACTGAAATATTAAAATAATCATCTTTAATTGAATTAAGATTTAATTAAAATACATTTGGGAAGATGAAGTCAAGGCAATAGCACCAAATTATGTAGCCCCAAACCAAATGAAAGGCTCATTTACTTGTTCTGAATTATTGTAGTTAGATGGTCCTGGACCTGGAAGTTAGAAAAACTTGAATTCAGATTGAAACATTCTTCAGACATTCCTGAGACTCTGTTTGACTCAGTTTCCTTAACTGTAAAATGAGAATAATAATAGCACTCATCCTGAAAGATTGTTGTAAGAAACTAATATGATAATATTTATGAAGCAGTTAGCATGATGCCTTGCATAAGTAAGATCTTAAATGATCAATCCCTCCCTCCCTAATGATGTAGTCTGTGTAAATATTTAAAATTTACTCTGAGATTACTAAATGGTAATTATTCATAGTTAACAATGATAACCCAAAAGAAAGGAACAGCTAGGTGGTACAATGGATAGAAACACTGGTCCTGGAGTCAGAAAGACCTGAATTCAAATTTGGCTTCAGATACTAACTGTGTGACTGGGCAAGTGACTTAAATCTGTGTCTCAGTTTCTCCACCTGTAAAATAAAGTGGAGAAGGAAATACCAATCAGCTCCAGTATTTTTGCCAAGAAAACCCCAAATGGGAACACAAAGAGTCAGATATGACTGAAATAACTGAACAATAAAAAAAAAAATTCCCAAAGGATATTATTTAGCATTTCATGGCAGATGCATTCAGAATATATTTTGTGTATTCATATTATATTCTTGAGGGAAATCATTAAATCTTCTTTCTAATTTAAGGTTTCCCTTAACTAGTGGAATTGTAGAATAAGGTCCTTGTGTGTATTTCAAAAAGCAGGATGTTCACAATTAACTCTTCAGTTCATTTCCTTACCACTAGAGGTCATTGTAATGCCTTACTACAATGTAGTAGATAGTCATGAAGGTGAATAGAAACTATAAGATTGGCTGGAAAGAAGTCAAATTTTCACTGTTTTCTATTCTGTGGAGACAGCTCCATTTTTCCATTCCAGCATCTGATGATCTGGAGATGTAAACACACACACACACACACACACACACACACCCCCCACAAACTCCATACACATGTAGAGAGGAATATATATTTATACATCTATATGTACATTGTATATGTAAAAATATCCCTACATATATTCACATATGTACATATACAGACATGTAGTCACATACATATATACATATATATATATATAAGCATGCACATTACAAGGAATAAAATTAAATCAAGAAAACGTATCTGGTTTTAAAAGTATTTCATCAAAAAGACAGAACAAACTACCTGCTTTCAGCATTTTTCCAAGTGATAATAAATATCTTTTCAAACAATTAATTCCATGAATTAAGCTAAGTGATGGACAATTTAAATTTAGTATCCTGATAACCTTGAAATTCTAAAAGAATAAGCAAAAAATTTCTACCTAATCTCTCTTGTTGGCACAAACTTTGTCAATCAATCATTCATTAAGTGCCTACTGTGTGGCAGCAACTGGGGACACAAAATCAAAATAATCACTGCCCTCAAGGAGTTTTCATTATCAAGAGGATTATGGAAAGGTCATATTATAAAAATAAAATAAAAAGGAATTGGAAAAGAAGCAAATCAAGTACCTTTCACTTTCACTACTATGGCCAAGGGGAATTGTCAACCAAACAAGGGATAAAGGCAATAATAAAAGATAAAATAGAAGGTTCTGATCACATGAAATCAAGGATTTATAGGAAAACAGACAAGAATTGCACAGTGATAAGATGTGAAGGATATGCTTTCTACAGTCCAGTAAGTGTCCACATTAGTAAAATCCTAGATTCATTGATAGCACAGACCCACATATATCCAAGAAAAGAAAGAATATTGCTCTTTAAACATTTCTTGAATATTTTCTCAAAAGCTCTTGTAACCTTCTCAAGATATTATTTTGGACAAACTTTAAAATAAAATGAGATTCTAATAGGCAATAATCTACTATGTATTAAGTAAATGTTCAGTCATATCCAACTCTTCATGAACCCAAATGAGTTTTTCTTGGCAAAGATACTAAAATAGTTTGTATTTCCTTCTCCAACTCATTTTACAGGTGGGGAACTGAGGCAGAGTTAAATGACTTAAATGACAGGGTCAAACAGCTAGTTTCTAAAGTCAGTTTTGAACTCAGGAAGATGAGTCCTACTGATTCTAAGCATATACTCTATCTACTGTTTCACCTAGCTGTTCTAAAATCAATCATTATTGTACTAATTAGTAATCAATTATGAAACAGGAACTGAACAAAGACCTTGATCTATTCTCCTCTCAGTTTGTTCAGTCATTTTTCAATAGTATTTGACTTTTTGTGATCCTATTTGGGATTTTCTTGGCAAAGACACTGGAGTGGTTTGCTATTTTCTTCTCTAGCTCATTTTATAGATGAGGAAACTGAAGAAACAGGATTAAGTGACTTGCTCAGGGACATACAGCTAGTAAGTGTCTGAATTCAGATTTAAACTCAGGAAGATGAGTTTTACTGACTTCATGCAAGGCATTCTATCCACTGCACCAAGTAACTGCTTCTATTCAAGCAAATACTCTCAAATTAATTTTTTTAATTTGGAGGAAAAACAAAAATAAACCTAAGAAAACATGCATTTCTGTGTCTTCACAACAGATCTTACATGGTCACTGGGAAAGGACATATTAAGCAACATCTTATAAAGAGTGAGAAGAATGTTTACTTGCCATTCTCATACTGAAAGTTTCTAAATCACTAACTTCCATCAGCCAGGCTGAAGGGGAGCTCCAGCAAGCAATATTTGCATATTTCTATATCAGATTGAGACCTGAAATGACTTATTACTACTTACTTACACTTTCAAAAAGTGACTTGTTGATTTACTTCTAGATCATACTTTTGTAAATGAGTAAAAAGTGTTCACTTTTTTACAATTATACTTCACAAATTTTCTATTTTGGGCAAAGAATTAAACTCAGTCAATACTTTCCTAAAGAAACACCTGTGATCTATATACATATGAAGTCTTACTTAAACTATTACTTAGCTTTTGAACCTAATGATTAAATAACTTCATGCATTCATCTTTTGTTTACACTTCAAGTGTTTATTAAATATCTTCCAAGTCCCCAGTCCTGAGTTAGACCCTATAGAAAATTCAAGTAAATATGTAAAAGAGAGCAAGTCTACTTTCCAGCCTAAACTTATAGTTATCTATTATTAGAATGTGATTAATAAATTCATGAAATATTCATTTTTATACTTCATTAACAAAAGTTAGTAATTAGATACGATCTAGACTTTCATTTCTTTCACTGTTCTGGCCAAGGAAGAATTTTCAACAAAATAAGAGAAAGAGACAATCCCAAAAAATAACATAGATTATTTCAATAACATGAGGTAGAGGATTTATCCTGGGGATTTTCATTGCTTTCTCTGGGTTCTCCCACCCTTTCATTAAGTGAAAATAGACTAAATACAGACTCAGTGACAATTTTACTTCTTTCCAGTGCAGCGAGACTCAGAGCCTAGATTGAAGCTTGATTTGCATACTAAGTAATTACTGAAAAGATCATCTTACCCATTTACCACAATACTGTACTATCTGACTTCTTTTCTTTGATACAGACATTAGAATACTAAAACTTGATATAATTAGTTGCGGGACCTTGACCAAAACTATACTATACTGCATTTTCGACTTAGAATTTCCAGTTATCCATGATTTAATTAAAGTGAATATTTCCTCCTTGGCTATAGACTGAAACCCATTAGCATCAGGAACTCTTTTATATTTTAGTATCTCATTTGTTTTATGTGATTTCTTTTCTCCAAGAATATATCAACTCAGAGTTAGGAAACAAAAACTAAAAAGTTAAGACTAAAAATGGTTAATTGTTAGCCACTTCTTGTTCTTTCATTTCTTTCTACTTCCCATTCCCTTCCTCCCAATCAAAACTGATCTCTCCCCTTACCTGCCCTTGGATCTCCCATAGTTCTTGGAAAACATTTCTTGTATACTTTCCTTTTGTTTTCAAAAATTAATATTACAGCTCATAGATCACATTAACATGGCTTTAGGCCCAGAAGAGAACTTCTACTTTATCTAAATTTTATTTCATAGATAAGGAATATTAGACTAAGAAAAGCTAAATGATTTGCACAAGATCTGATTAGATCTGATTCTAAATCTAATACTCTTTGTATTGGAATTGTACCGCTATCTATATGTTTCATATCCCCTATTTTAGAGCTCCACAAGAACAGGGACATCATATTTAACTCTATACAGTGTCAGTCACAATGGTTTGCAGATGGTAAGTGTTTAGTAAATGTACATTATTCAGCACAATATTTGTCCTCAGATAGGAGATGCTTAGTAAATGTTGGTTAGATTGAATTGAACTTTGAAACATGAGAATTCCCAGTGCAAGGATGAAATTCTTTCACTGCTTTTGGTATGGGGAATAAATAGGGAGGGAAACCTGAGACTGAAATCCTGATTACAAACAACTGACTAGTGGTGACTAGTGGAACATTCAGCAGAAGCTGTCAATTACACTAGCACATGCACCTCACAAAGAGAAGACAATATTTCATGGCAGATAAATTCCCTATTTTTAGACCTTTCCTTCTCTACCTGGCATTTCCCTGTTGAACTCCAGAAGCTGACGTATAAATTTCTCCTATTTGTACACAGGAGTATTCAGAGGGCACAAGGACCAGGTTGTGCAACTAACTCCCAGACGATTGACTGCAGGGGTATATGACCCATCAGCCACAGGAGCCGAAACCCAACTTCTAAGGCTGAACTTAGTCTCCTTTTCCCAAACACACCCTTTGTAAATGCACTTCTGCTTCCTCAATCTCACATTTCACAATTGAAATTCTGAATTTTACCTTCATCATTTTATTTTGATGGATATATTTAATGGAAATAAGTTATCCATACATATGTATGTGTTAATTATATTTTAATAACATTCTTATATAAAATATACAATATATAATGTATAATCAGAATATTATTATATTATAATTATGTACATATTGCATATACATATATATGTATATACATATTTATGTGTGGGTGAGTGTATAAAATTCACAAATATACAGATATATAGAGAATGAAAATTTGGTCTCTGAAGCATGTTGATCTTTTTGCAATTTAAGAATGCTGATTTTAAAATGTATATTTAAGACTGCTTTTCAGAGTAAAAAATACACATATACATACACATATCTAATGTTCTCTCTCTCACGTCATTCCAAATAGCATACTTGTCATGTAAATATATTAATTAAACTATGAGCTTCATGAGACCAGAAATTGTCTTTGGTCTTTCTTTGTTTTCCCCAAAACTTAGCACAGAGGAGGCATTCCAGAAATGCTTATAGACTGACTAGAATTTCTCTGAAAATGTAAGATAGCACAATTCTATTTATTTCTTTTGTGCCCTCCTGGCTCCAACCCAAGCTAAGTTGAAGAAGGACAGTCTTATTGTGTGTGTGTGTGCCAAAGGAGATTTAACCAGATTGTTGGAGACAGGCTGAGTATGATGCTGCACACCTAGCTGAGGAGTGGAACTGGTGCCTGAGGCTCTTGAGAAAGACATACGGAAACCGAAAGACATATAGGGTAGGTGGGCTTCTCAGCATATCCCTAATTTCCAGCTTGCCCCTTCAGAAACTTGGGAGAAAGAATTTTCCCTTGGTTGAGATCAGAGTTTCTATTTTGGCTGAGCCAAAATCATATCTTGGTCCCATCTGAAGAAATCATTCACTCACATATTTTCTGGTGCATTTTAATTTCTATAACTGTCCTAGTTTTTATTTGCTGTTTTCTTGGATAAGTTACATTTACTAATTGTTTGCTATTTGTGACCATCTTCTTGGGGATAAGCATTTGGTAGAAAAGAATTAAGCTAAGGAGTGTAAGCTAAAGTTTACCCTTTTCCTTAATTACCAATATTTGAAGATGCAAACAGATACAAACCCAGCCCAAAATCTCTGTTGGAGATAAGCGCGAGAAGGACAAGCATCCAACCAAGGCTATTCTGCTGCTCAGTTCAGTATGGAAATTATAATCTCACTGGGATAAGAGGTGAGACAGATTCTAGAGACACATATCCTAGATGTCTGAAGAGGTTTTGTTAATCCCTCCAGACAGTCCCTGTGAACATGTTTATCTTACAATCATTTTATACTTCACTTCAGACAAACAAGACTTTGCACTGCAAAGCATTAGTTCAGAGTCCTGGAAAAATCTTTTAGACACTTTATTTTCTGTATCAATAAAGACTAACGTAATCACACACACACACACACACACACACACAAATTCCTTTATTGCTAGATAAAAATCTCAAGAATATCTGAAACTGTCAAGTTTGGGTCGATTTCTAAGGAAGATCATTTAATCAAATAACTAAATTCACACTGGTGACGGAAAAAGGAAGAGAGATGTGATGTTATTCATCCTTTGTTTTCAAATGACATCACAGGGTAATGTCTTTATTTGCATAAAGTGAAACAGAGTTGCACAAAGTCATCAGCTTCATTCTTTCTTCCTGAGTCATTAAATCTCAATGGCAAGGCAAAAGTCAAGATGACTGGGGATGGGCCAAGATGCATGGATGACCTTGGTGTCTGATATCTGACCAGGCTCTAAGTGCTCCATAGTACCTGCTTCAGCTGTCTACATGGCCATTGGAACAAATTCTACACCCATTCTACAGAGGGAAGTCTTCACATGCTTGGGGTAGACATCCCTCTAACTCACCAACAAGCTTGAGCCCTGTTGGTTTAGCCCATCTGCCTAGATGGTTTATCAGAGTATGACCACTGAGCATGCTACAGCTTCTTGGAGCCTCAGATGAGAGTTGGGTAAAAATAGACACCAAAGATGTATAAGCAGCCCTAAAAAGGGCCCAGCCAGCCATTTCATACACCTAGATATATAATAGAAACTAATTATAGGGTCACTTCAAAGATATTTGTTAAATCATAATATTTGTCAATACTGATAACTAAGACATTAATGGGGATAACTCATTTCTATAGTGCTTTGAAACTAAGAAAACACTTTCCCATAGTATCTGTTTATATTAAATTTACCCATTTACTAATTCCAAACTACAGACTATTCTATTCATGTAATTCAGAACTATTTTTTTCCACTTGCCTATGTTACATTTATTCCAGCAGATGAGTAGGATCAAATGATCAAATTCAGCCAACCAGATGTAATTTAAATATGATTGATGTTTAAAGCTAATTTCATGCTGACTGAGGTAAGGTGTGTGAAAGATCTTGATACAATATGAAAATAAGTTTCTCTGGCAATCTCAAAGTGAAACATTTTTGGGAAACAGGTAAGAAAATTGTTTTAAGAAAGATCAGTCAAGCATAAAGACTAAAAGAATATTCCTTGTCTTTGTTCTTTCATCTTTCCTACTCTTCAACTAGGCAAGTCAGATCAGATTAGTGAGAAATAGAGTTAAATAATTTCAATTTGAATTCAATGTTCAGAAAAACCTGTCATTCTTCCTTGCACATAAATCAATCACTCTTGTCTGAAGTCCCAAACAGATGAACTATCATATTTTAAAATGACAAAAGCTTAATTTTAGATAGAACTTAATGCATTTCTTTAAAAAGCCACAATGAAAAAGGTAGGTGACAAGTATTATTTTAATTTTCATATTGAGAAAAATCAAGGCAGAGATGCTGACTTGCATGGAGTCCCACAATAAGATAATAGGGTCTCCTCTCACCTCTAAGTCTACTAGCTTGCTAGTTTGCTGAATTGGTGATATCTTACTTTAAATAGAACACAAGTATAGTGTATTTATCCAGTCTTATAAGTATATGCAAGAGATTACAGAATACATTTTACAGTTATTCAAAGCCATTTTTACATAAAGTTATTATGCAAGTAACTTACACATTAATTAATCAATCAACAAACTATTTGTTAAGAGCCTATTCTCTGTGAACCACTGTGCTAGGGGTTGTGGATGCCAAAAAAAATTAAATATGCTTAACAATACCTTAATGTTTCTTCAACTATATTTTGTTGTTTTTAATATCATTTATTAAGTATTAACGGACTTACAAAGTTTTTTTGAAAAACATGCTCTCATTTACACATAACATAAGGCATAAAGTGTTAGCCCTTTTCCATTCATATCAAAAAGTAAAGAAGTGAGGTTCAGGTGTATACCTCACCCTGTATACCAGCAGGAGCCTGGATATAGACTTTGTTGATAGTCAATAATACCCTCTTTTTTGGAGACTGAACAACTATTATGTAGATAAAATATATATCTTCAACTTTACATTCTATAATACTGAAAGGTTAGATAGATTATTGTAAACTTGAGATAATACAACTTTGAATGGTCTTACAAATTTTAAAAAAAGTTTTAGTTATGAAATATTTTATACTATTATCATTTCCCAATATACCTACCATCATAAAATAAAACTGACCAATCTGGCACATGTAAGATTCTGTCCCAGTAGTCTCCCATCTTTCCATGGTGAAGAAGGAACAGTGTTTCATCATCTGTTCTTTGGACTTTTTAATTACCCTGATTTCAGCTACCTTTTAGTGTTACTTTCAAATAACTCCTTTCCAATGCTTAGACACTTTCAAATGCATTGCTTCTTCCCCATAAAAGTAATTTTAAATGCAAAGATGAGGATATCATTACTTGATGATACTATAATACAAAAAAGGTTATAAAAACCATCTAAACCATCTTCTCGAGATCTTTGAAACAACAAGAGGAAACACTAAGAATGGGATTACTTCATCTTTTTTGTGTCATGGATCTCTTTGGCAGTTTGGTGACGTCTATGTATGCTTTCTCAGATGAATATTTTTGTCTATATTCATAAATGAAGAAAATGCTAAATTTCAGTAAAAGGTTAGAGAATGTAAAGCTGTACTTTCTTTTTTCCTATCCAGGATTGTCTTGCCTAAGCACTCTAGTTTTTTTTAGAAAAATGCTGAAATATGGAGAGTCTACATTCTTTCTATTCTTTCTGACCTCTCCTTACCATTTACCTCCTTAGATTTTTTTCTGGATCAGTTAATAGGCAGAGAGCCAAAGAAAACTGCTTAGAAGGCTCTACTTGTCTTTCTCAGAAGACATCGCTATTGTTTAAAAAAACTGTTTCCTCAAGAATTTTATTTAATCAGTGTATGAAGGGATGCAAAGCACTGTTCTTTAAAGCCATGACCCACAAGGAACAGGATAAGAAGATATTTCTGTTTTAAAAGCTCTGACAAATAATGTCATTATGTTATGTACATAATTAATGTAATATAATCGTAAAGAATCTGATGGTTTCCCCAGGAAGCTGGTAATGTGTTGCATTGATGCCATTAACATCCTCAGCAATTCCACAAGTGATAATAATTCACACTTACATATTATTTTCCTCAGAAAAACCCTGTGAGTGTATCATGCAAATATGATTACCTCCCATTTCTTTTCCCTATGGGATATATAATTCAACTATTATCATCTCTATTTTATAGCTTGGCAAACTGAAGTTCAGCATGCAGCTAGAAAATGTCAAAGTAGGGACTTGAACCCACAGCTTTTCCTGACTCCCAGGCCAGCATCTTTTCCATACCATGTCTGCCTCTTAATGTCAGACACAGATTTACCTAGGGGCATGCATCCCATCTCACTGAATGAGCAACCTAATTGAAGTTAGAAGCATCAAAACTGATGTGTGAAACTAATCTATCTTAGTTAAAAACATTTCTACCTTTGCATCTTCAAGATCTGGAGTCTGTCTGCTTCTTTCCCGGGTTACCACAGACCGGAATATGTGCCAGATGAATGAAGAGCTTAAAAGGCATAAACTACCTACAATCCAAATATCTTTTCCTTTAAATGACAAATCCATTCTGTTTGAACCACTCTGTAAATCACTTATCTGAGGAGCTTAATTTTTTTTTCTCCCCTGATTTTAGCAATTAGTATTTCCTAAGCACGGATCCTACTCTACTCTGCATAGTAAGTGTTGCCTCCTTGCAGAGGACATGTCCATGGAATGGATATGTCCAGTGACACCAATCCACAAATGTTCCACATCTTTAAAAGGAAAAATATGACAGTCTTGTGATAGCATTGAAACAGGTGCAGGAACAGAGAGCTGAGACACTGAAGATAATTTACACTACCATGAATGCACTTGTCACCAGTTCAAGGACTATTAGCACCGGTGGTAATTGGCCACTGACTATTCAGATGACTGGCCAACTGCCAAAATTCTTTGCCCTTGATCCCCTATGCCATAAGAGGAACATGAAAGGAACTGGAGGTCAGAAAAATGAACTAAAAACAAACAAAAACTTTCACTGTTTGCAAAGTTATTTGGGGAGGTAAACTATACTGTGAACTTTTCAAAGGATACTGTATCAGAAAAATGCTGTCTTCCAGTCAAATTCACTAACTACTTGGCTCTCAATTCTAGTCATTAGATTGATTCAGAAGACCTGAGCAATATCTCTCCCCCCATTGTACTTCCTCTCAGTAAAGAATCTTACTTAGTCTTTTATGTCCTTATTCTAGGGAGTTGAAAAGTCCTTTCATTTTTGTGTTTGGCTCCTTCGTCAACACTGCATGTGTTTCTTAGCCCACAGCTGCCCCACATTCCACTGCCTTGGACATGGTAGGATTTGAAGCTGGAAAATGGGAAGGATTTTTAGTTTTTTAGTTTTTTTTTCATGTCTACTGGATCCAACATCTTCAGGCTCCAAAATGTCATTCCTGAATAGAGTGACTCAAATGGAATTTTCTGTATATGTATATATATATATGTATGTATGTATGTAGTACATGTGTTTATATATTTCTACTAGGATAACCCTGTATTAAACCTTACACAGTGATTTAATAAAACATTATGAGATTTTTTTAGGAGCCTGCAAAAGCATGTTATAGAGAACTTCATTCTTCCTCACCGAATTGCTTTATTTCTTCTTCTTTTTTTTTTTCCTGAGGCAATTGGGTTTAAGTGACTTTTCCCAGGTCACACAGCTAGGAAGTGTTAAGTGTCCAAGACATATTTGAACTCAGGTCCTCCTGACTTCAGGGCTGGTGCCCTATCTATTGTGCCACCTATCTGCCTTGCTTTGTTTCTTTCATAATTCTAATAAAATGGGGACATATCACTCATGAACATTTGGATTTTAAAATGTATTTCTTACTAAAAAACAGAGAAAAAAAACACACAAGAGTTCTAGATTCAGGACTGGTAGGGATCTCAGAGTCCTCCTATCCTACCCTCTCATTTTACATATGAAGATTAAGTAATTTGTCCAAAGTCACACTGATAGTGCCATACTTGAACTTGAAGCTAGGGCTTCTAGATTTTCTAAGTCAGTATACTTTTCTTTATAGCAAATAATCCAGTCCAACCACATCAGAAAATAAGGAAAAAGAGAAGTTACTGGTTCAAGATCATGCAGGGCTTAGGTTAAACCAAGATAGAATGTGAACTCAGGTTCCCTGACTTCAAATTTTTCTTTCGACTGTACCACAGTGGAATTTATAATTGCAATCAAATTCATAAACTGATGGTTAAATTTTAAAGATGAGTATATATTACAAATCAACAAAAGCTACAAATCAAGCCTTCATTTATTGTTTTGTTGATTTTCCACACCAAAAAAAGTGAGAAAGAAAATGTAAATAATACAGATTAAATTTAAAAGTATAACCTGGGTATTTTTTTTGAAAAATGGTTATTAAATATTTGCCACACCTCCCTGACTTCAGGAGAGTTAGACATCATTCTAGTTCAGTGTTTTCAGTTGGGCTTTAAGAAACTAAACCTAGAAAGGTAGGATCATTAACCCAAAGTGATACCGTGTTAAAACAATGACTAGAACCTGGGTCACTTACCTCCCAGTTCAGGGTTTGATATAGCTGTCTGATTTTGCTGCTGAATGTGCTGTGGATTTCCATTGTTTAAAGTAGTCTGAAAACTGGATGTGAAGATTCATATATTCTTGAATCTAACCATCTTTGACTATGCACAGTCAAGCATTTTTGAGATACCTAAAGTAAACGGTTCTGTGTGAATGTTAAAAAAAAAAAAATAACAAAAAAGCTTTAGTCCTTCCACAGCAGGGAGACACCAGTCAACTGAAGCATCCAACAGAAAGAAGTCAGTGACCCTGAGACTATAGGAGATCCCATGTCCAATAGACAGTGACAGAAGTGAATGTGGTAACATCATCAGAAGAAATCATTGATATATTCACTGACCACACAAATATCATTGTTCTCTTTCACATGTTTCTGACCACATGTGTTCCCTACATATGTGTCCCCTGACCATGTGTATTCTCTGAGAGTATGTTGTGCCCTCCCCTCATTAGGATATGATAACTTTTTATTTTTTGCAAGGCAATCAGGGTTATATGACTTCTGACTCATAGATAATGTCAAATATCTGAAGTCAGATTTGAACTCCTAACTACAGGGCTGGTAACTTAACCACAATACCACCAGCTGGCCCATATTTATGATAATCTTTGAAAGAGAATATTGTTCAGCAGGAGAGTAGGGAAGGGAAAGAATCTATTTTGTCACCTTGATTTACAGATATTTAAAAGTAAATTGTTTTGAACTAATCTGTTCTCTAACCTTGTAAAAGAAATATATTTTAGTGGAGACTAATGAACTATGGGCTTATGTGATTGCTGACTCATACCTACAATGTGTTTTAAATTTTTAAAGGGGTCCAGGCATATGTTTTTTGGAAAAATGATTCTATATGGATATCAAAA
The DNA here is from genome assembly GCA_023553655.1 of Myrmecobius fasciatus. NCBI lineage: Eukaryota > Metazoa > Chordata > Mammalia > Dasyuromorphia > Myrmecobiidae > Myrmecobius > Myrmecobius fasciatus. The sequence continues at coordinate 34,474 of JAJPUD010010966.1, read as the reverse complement.
ATATTCTTTAAAAAGAGGATCTAAATTTTAAATGTGGTTTGCCTATACAAATTATAACATATATGCAATTAGTTTATATGAATGCTTTATCATTATGACTAATTACCTTATAACATATCATCAATATAGATCTGGTCAGTTTTGCTATAAGTTTTATTTGGTTTCAGCAATAAACTCTGTGTATACTCAGTGTCCCACTATCCATGTAACATAGTTGCCTACTGAAAACTAAATTACAAGGAACTTGTCCACTAGACCACAGTATTGTACCTGTAAACACCTTTAAACACAAGTTAAAATGATAGAAGAGATGACATTTTAAAAAGATAGAATAAAGGAAAAGTCTAAAAGGAATGACAAGAAAATGATATTCACATATACATTGTGAGACAGTAGACAGAGAGTCTTGAATTTATATTTAAAAGACCGGGATTCTCTCCTACTTGCATTTTGTATAACTGGGCAAATTATTAATTTCTTTGGGTCTCAGCTTCCTTATCTCTAAAATTAAGACCTGGATTAGGAAGAACTTCTAAAACCCTTATCATCTCTAAATCTATCATTTGATAAGGGGGAGAACAAAAGACAAAGCAATGTAAGAGAAAAGGGAAGTAAAAAAAAAAAAGAGTTACAAGAAGGAAAAAGAAATGAGAGAAAAGAGGTAATCATGGATAAGAAAGAAAAAATAGAAAAGTGATAAATTTAATTATATTTTTTAAAATTTAATTTAAATTTTAATTTAAAATATCATTATGATTATAGTGTTACTTTATTTATAGGTAGGATATTTATATTCAATCAACCTTTTTAAGACCCCTTGCTCCCTTTCCCTAGATTCCTCTTCTTACCCTCCCTACTTCCCTAGTAAAGCTGATGTGTCCAGTGACAGCCTCTGATTCACAGTAAATTCCATAGAAGGCACCTTTTGACAGTGGTTGGTAATTGCTATTATGATTAACAGCACTAATCTCTTCCCAAGGGAAGAGATAGCAAAAAAAGAAAGCACCATAAGCAGTGAAATTTCTGTGAAAAGCACTTGCAGTTTTATTTTTTTTTAATTCCTGGAAGAAAAATGTCATATTTTAAGGATTTATTTCTTTAGTCAAAGCAAAAGATGGAGACATATTAATCTATCTCTGTCTACATATCTGGTGACATCTGAGCTGCTGGAATGAATTTCACCACCCCCTGCCAACCTCTGCTGGCTCCTCTGGCATTCATTCACTAGGAAAGTAAAGACCCTCCTTGCCTGTCATCTCCTGGCTTCCATGCAAAAGGAAAAAATAATGCACTCCTGTCACATGTTCTCACTCCTCAGATAGGGAAAGGAAAAAGTAGGAAACATTGCTGACATCTCCTGACCCAAACATTTAAAATAAACAGACTAAATGGGATATGTGGACACCCTAATTACTTTGATTCTTCACATCTATATATGAGAACATAGAACACAGCTTATAAGCCTCCAGGAAAACTGGGACCAGTGGGTACAAAGTGCCAAAATCTAACTGGGTTAAAATTTGTAGCCTGGTCCTTCTTTATAGGATGTTCAAGGGTAAATATAAGTACATTAAAATTCACATTCAAGGCACAGATCGGACATTTATTAGCCTTATGATCAGGGCAAATTTCCTCATTTCTTTGAGGCTCAATTTCCTCATTTATAAAATCTGTATCTTAGCTCATGTACCTTGAACATCCATGTATAAAATAATTGCATTTGTATAATATTTTCTGGAACTATAAGCCTCAAAGCACTACAGAACTGTGCATTATTATCGTTATTCATTCAGAAAACATTTATTAGGAACAACTGCCTTTAATGAAAGAGACAAAACCTAGAACAGTTGAGAGTGTTCTCACCTATAACACTTAATTTTGTAACCATGGACAATTACTTTATCTAAACCTCAGATAAATTGAAATCATAGATCCTTATGTAATGAATGTCTATGCCCTGTGATAATTGTTGTGGAAGATTTGGATTAAAAAAAAGTTCATTTCTTCCCAGGAAACATCTAAAGCAGAGGTTCTTCATTTGTGTGTGTGTGTGTGTGTGTGTGTGTGTGTGTGTGTATAACGGATCCTTTTGACAATTTTATGAATCCTAAGAATAATTTGATAAAATCAATCTAAAAGAACAAAAAAATCTTGACTCAAAGAAAATAAGAAAAAAAATAAGAATCAAGGAGGAGAACACACTATCAGAACTCAAAATGTATTATAAACCTAAAATTATCAAAAACAAATTGACAGGGGCAGCTAGGTGGTGCAGTAGATAGAGCACCAGCCCAGAAGTCAGGAAGACCTGAGTTCAAATTTGGCGTCAGACACTTAACACATCCTAGCTGTGTGACTCTGAGCTAATCACTAAACCCCAATCGCCTCAGCAAAACAAACAAACAAAAAACAAATTGACAATGATTAAAAGATAAAAAAGTAGATTATTAGAGCAGAATAAAACAAAACTAAAGCAATGCAAAAGGGAATTATGGTATATAATAGTACCTAAAGCATAAATTACTAGAGGAAGAACTTTCCATTTGATGTGAACTGCTAGAAAAATGGAAGAGCAATTGAGCAAAAATTAGATTTAGATCAGCATCTTACAGTGTCAGACAAAAATTTTCAAATTGGCATGTGAACTAAATAAAGTCATTTAAAAATAGAAATGAGAAGCAGATACCTCCCACAAACATGGACAAGAGAAAGATGTTTAACAATAACAACAAAAGCAACAGAGGTATTGATTTTAAAAATAAAATAAATAATTTTATTACTAAAATCCAAAAGATTTTTTCATATACAAAATCAATATAAGATAAGAAGAGAAATTATAAACTAGGGAAAAAGCTTTTGCATTAAATATTATTGATAAAAGTTTGATATCCAAGCTATATAGGGAACTGACAAAAATATAATATATATATATATATATATAAGAATATAAGGAAACATCCTATAAGTCCCTGATAATAAAAGGAAAAAAATTAAAATAACTCAGATGTTTTACTTTATTTCTTTCAAATTGGTAAAGCTGATGAAAAAAACTGAATAAATAATGTTGAGTGGCATGGGGAGGGTGAGATGGGGGCTGGAGAGACACATAGAAAGGGAGGAAGGTCTTTTGGAAAAATCAGCACTGTGCTCCAACTTTTCTGGATAGCAATTTTGAATTTGCAAAAAATGGTGATTACCTATTTTTGACTCAACAATCCCAATACCAAGTAGATAACTCAAAGAGGTTAGTGATTCTGCTATATCCAAATATTCATAGCAGAACTTTTTGGGGTAGTAAAGAGCTCAAAACAAAGCCAGGCACCATTGATGGAAGAATGGACAAACACACTGTAGTATATTAATGCAATGGATTATTACTGTGCTGTAAAAAATTATGAATATGAGAACTTTGAAGAAATATGGACTGATTTATAAGAACTGTTATAGAATGATTTAAGCAGAAACAAAAGAATATATATAATTACTATAGAAGTACAAAATAAAAGATGACAAAAAGAAAGCCAAACTCTAAGTAACAAAAACAAAACAAAACAAAACAAAAAAACCCCAGTAGTGGTCCTAGCAAATAATGAAATATATATACATCCTTCTTCCCAAAAGAAAGACATGGGATTACAAGGACAACATATTGCATACATTTGTTAGAAATAATTAATAAATAGATTGTTTTGCATAACTTTTCCACTCTTTATTGTAAAAGTGGGCTCAATTCTGAGCATGGGAGGGCAACATAGAGGTATTGTATCATTCATATTATCAAAGATATAAAAATAAAAAGATCAATAAAATTTTTAAAAATACATAATCTCTGAATAGATATTTAAGTAACACACTCCTCCCAGGTGTTATAAAAATTAATTTTCTTTGCCTGCCCCCATCCCAATCAGTCCTATTGAGTAACATTCCCCCCCTTCTAAATTCCCCTGACTATAATTTCTCCTTTTTCTATTCTGATTGTATCTATTCAGAAGAAATCATAGAGTGAAATATCAATGGCTATAGTATAAATGAGGGAATAGGCTCTTTATTTCTAAGCTATCATTTGAATAGAAATAGGTTACATGGCAACTGACATAATGTTACTGAAAATTGTGGTTGTCATAATTCTATTCTTCCCAATGGCTGCTTCAAAACTAGTGGAGGCTCATGGATCCATAATTGGGAATTTTGGGACTCTTAAAAGTCCCTCCTACCTCCAACCTAAATTATTATTCTTAACTCTGAAACCATCCATTACCAACCTTAGTACCAGAGGGAAGGCTCTTAAAGCTCTGTTTAGGGTATCCCCTGTTTCTCTGTACCTATCAAAGCCAGGGGTTTTAGGGTCTTTCTCCTGAATGACTCTGCTTTTTACCTCACTAGTCCCAAAAGCAGGATTCTCTTTTGACTGTTCTGGCAGGAATTTCCTGTCTAGAAGTAAAGAACAATCATCTTACTGTTACTTTTATTTCTTATAATGAAACCAGGAGACCACTTACTTTCTAAATATTTTATATTTCTTTGGGGTGACCAAGTGGTACAGCGGATACAGCATCTTTCCTGTAGTCCCGAGGATCTGAGATCAAATTCAACCTCAGACATTTGATATTTACTAGCTATATGATCCTGGGTGAATTATTTAATCCTGATTGACTAAAAAAAATTTTTTTTCACATTTCTTTTATAATAGGGACCATGCTCAGGTTTAGGATTCAGAGACTCTTAATTGTTCAAGAAACAGAGTCAGTAAATGTAGGTTACCAGATACTCCTACTATATTTGTAACCAATTTGGTTACCCTTTTAAAAGCATTTAATAGTCTCTCTCTCAACATCATGCTGGGAATGAGGGAGGCTAAGGAGCTGAAGTACAGTAATCAGTGGTTTCCTTATTTTCCTTTACTGGGAACTTCATTCAGAAATCATAATTTTCTATAAATATCACTACATTTTTTAATTCAAATTGAGGTATGAAACTAAGCCAGACACCAAAGTGTGAAAAAGCAGGGGATGAGGAAACTCTCCATATAAAAATGCAAACTTTCTCCACAGGGATATGGTTGAATTTTCTGTTTGATCATGTAGAAAACTACAAAACCAGAAGTTTAGGTTTTAACCCACAGGTGGTACAATAACTAACATCAAAACCTGAAAAATTTCCACTGCAAACTAAAGTTTGCTTGAAGAAGAGCTCTGACCATAAGCCATAAGCCAATGCTTTCTCCCTAGTCTCCTAATGCAAAACCAAGAGAATGAGTCTTTTCCTATGTGATCACTAATCTCTCCCTCCACAGTGGTACATAAATTCTTTCAGATCCAACCAAGTTGCAAAGACTTCCAGTAGAGCTCTAGCCCAAATTACAAATCTGTCACTCAAGAACCAGCACAGTTAAATTCCAAGAGGCTCATCACCTGGATAGTTACTGGGTGGTTTGTTTATTTGTTTAACCAGAAGAACTCATGAAGACTCTATTCAGGTATAGAAGGGTTGCAAATTGCATCAGTGGAAGGAAGACTAATACTGAAGAAATTAATTCCTCTTTTCAAGTATTTAAAGTTTCACCACAACTATTTATAAAATGTTTATTTGCAAAAGGATGTGTATTTACTAAGCATTCCAGGCTCTATAAACACAGTGGAATATTCTGGTGAATAATGGATCTAAGAAAAAAACAAATCATAGGACCTCAAACTAGAAATTATTTTAGAGGCTTTTATGGAGGCCCAAAGCAATACACTATTATTTTTTTTAACAAAAACAAAAATTGAAACCTTAAGGCAAAAAAGGAGAATCTCCAGTCTCCAAGTCCAATTGAATCCTAAATTTACTTTTTCTGTTCTAAGACATGAATACCAAGAAATGAAATCACCGTTTACATCTGGAAAGAATATAGTAGTCTTCCAAATCCTTAAATGAAGAAGTGAAGGGAAAAATTAAAGTTTCCCTAAGTCATCTTGTCAGAATACAACCAATTGTAAAGGTGTGAAAGTTGCTTTCCCAATAATAGAGTTTGAAATCCAATTAGCTTCAGTTTCCCAGGGATTCTTCCCTTCCCGGCTAGCATGAATCAGTCTCAGTTCCCAGATCTAAGCTTCTCTCTCCCCATTGCCTGGTAGGCCCTGGTAGACCCAGATAGGAACTTTCCCCTAACATCCACCAGATTTTACTAGGGCCATTTTAAACTTACTCTTAGTTTCTTCTTTTAGAGATTTGGGGAGACAACTATTTTCTTTCCAGACGTAAATGGTGATTTCATCTCTTGATATTCGTGTCTTAAAGCAGAAAAATAAATTTAGGACTCAACTGGACTTGGATTGCCCCATTTTCTCCAAAGCTCTAGGGGTGGGGTAACTAATTTTACCCTGAGGGGAACAATGGCCCTGATCTATTTCCATCAATCTCCCTAATCACCCTTCATTTTTCTCTCCTCAATAAAATGGACTTGTTTTACTGTCCCGTGAGCTCCAACTATCCTTTTTACAAAATGGTGGCATTTCAAATTTCTAAGTTTACGGTTAAGACAACATCTGGTATTGCAGAAAAAAAATTACAAAACCCTTAGACACAGCCAAGGGTTCCTAAGTGTGTTTTTGCTTCAGGTTTTACCCTTGACAAATATTAGCAGTGTATTGTTGAGGCAAATAAGATGAAACTACTTGCTCAGTCACACAGCTAGTAAGTGTCTGAGGGCAGATTTAAACTCACAAAAATATGTCTTCCTGATTTCAGGCCCAGCACTCTACTGTACCACTTAGCAGGTCTATTGATAGTATGAAATCAAGCAAATCACTTAATCTGTCAGTGTATTATGCAACTCTCTAAGACTATAAATTGCATTAATAGCAGATCTACTTTAGTAGAGGGAGTCTACTCACTGAGAGTGCCTTATAACCAATGAAATCAAGATTGCCATATAACAATATCCAAATACTCTTAATATCAATAAATAACTCCTAAGGAGTTGTCTGAAGTAAATAAAGGATAAGTGATTTGCCTAGCTGTCAAAAGTGGGATTTGAATAAAGAACTTCACAACTCCATCTACCATATTATAGCACATAGTATCATACATATAAGCTACAATCACAAAATCATAATGTTCTAAAAATAACTGTGCAATGGGGAGAAAATGTATGTTATCTTTAATAAACAAAAAACTATGTCCTAAATTTCCCAGTTAGAAAAATCTGGTAGACTTTTGTTCCATATAATGTTATATAAAAAGTATTGATGTTCATGAAAGGGACACAAGTATACATTTGTCCTATAACAACAAAACATAAAGAAAAAAAATCTTCATATGAGAAATACTGCTCTAGAAGACAAAGTTAACTTGGATTATATGATGACATTTTTACTTATGAAAAAGTCAGGCATTTAATTGATCATAGAAAATATTTTGGACATTGTGAAAGTTTAGATACAATTACCCCAGCTCAACAAAGGTTTTACTCTATTTGAGAAATTGTAGTTGTTCTTTTGAGTTTGTTCAGAATTTTCTGATCCCTACTATTCATGTTTTTGATGATACCTGTATGGGGGAAGTTGGAATAGTTAGGTGGCACAGTGGAAGATAGAATGCCATGCCTGGAGTCTAAAATACTCAGTTTCTTGAATTCAAATCTGACCACACTAACTAGCTGTATGTCCCTGAGCAAGTCATTTAACCCTGTTTGCCTCAATTTTCTCATCTGTAAAATGAGCTGAAGTAGGAAATGGCAAACCACTCCAGAATCTTTGCCAAGAAAATCCCAAATGGGGTCATAAAGAGTATAACACAACTGAAAGTGACTGAACAAGAACAATAGGGGAAGTAATTTTGTGTCACTAAAAGGAGAAAATTGACATTCTGGGATACAGCAGTCCAAGAAAGAACTAAAATCCAAGAAACTCTACATTACTAAATTATCTAAATCTGCATTCCTTTAGTCTGGTATCTTAGCTTGAGCCTCTTCTCTATTATCACAATTAACTGTAATTGTTTCCTAAATTGTAAACTACTTTCAAAGACATTTTACATATTTTCTCTCATCAAAATATTTGAAATTTTTCTAGCATTATGAAATATATAAAATAGTATTTATAACTTGCCAATATCTTATAATATAACTTAGCAATGTGTATATATATATATATATATATGTGTGTGTGTGTGTGTATATATACATATATATACACACACCCACACACCCCTGTCTGGGTCAAAGGTCAATATATGTGTGTGTGTGTTTGTGTGTGTATATATGTGTGTGTATGTATATGTGTGTGTGTGTGTGTGTGTATATATATGTCAAGCTCTAATTGATTTACTTTCTAGATTGATAAATTGTGTGAACATTAATACATCAGAAATAATCTAACAAATCAGTGTTTGATTTATTGTTTTATTGAGTGTATAGATTTAAGAAAATCTTAATAACATAGATTGAAATTAAAAGTATGTAAATATATTTTAAACATTTACCCAACATACTCCTATACTGCTTTATAAACATGAATTAAACAAAGAGAGTGCAGTAGAAAACTCAGGGAATGAAAATCTCCCTAGACTAGAGATAATAATATTAAATATAATAATATCAAATATAAACATTACATATTATAATGGATATGTAATATATTGTATCATATATAATATTTGATATGTGGAAAATAACATAGAACTATATGCCATTATATATAATTATACCTATTATATGTAAGAATTCCATACATAATTATTTAATATATAGTATAAAGTAATATATATTTTATGACTATACATAATTATATATTTAGATATGGTTATGTAATTCTATCACATAATATATAATTAATTCTACATAATTGCATCTAGACACATAATTAACTGTGGTTATGTTATGTAATTACAAATAATCCATAATGATATCATACATAAATACATATTTACATATAATTGTATAATAGCATATAATATATTAATAATAAGATAATGTTAAGTGGCAATTATATAGTCTACAAATGGCTACATATCATTATCTTACCACTATGATGTCTTTACCCCAAAGAAATAAAGGAAAGAGGAAAAAGAGCTATAGAAGATATTTTCATGGCAGGCCAAAAAATACAAACCTTGAAGATATTTTCCTATTGGGGAAATGGCTTAAACAAATTGAGGCTTATGAATACAATGGAATATTTTTGTGCCATAAATAATGAAACAGATAATTTTTGAGAAACTGGTAAGACCTTTATAAACTGAATACAGAGTGAAGTGAGCATACCTAGGAGAACAATTTTTACAAAGATAACATTATAAAGGAAAGAAACTCTAAAGGACTATAGAACTCTGATTAATACAATGATGAACTATAAATCCAAAGGCATAAAAATGAAACTTGCATCCTGATATAGAGGTAAAGAACTTAAAATGCAGAAAAAGACATACATTTTTGGACATGACTAAAGTGGGAATTTGTTTTGTCATATTCTATGTAGCTATGTATTGAGGGGTTTGGTTTTTGTTTTTCAATGGGAATAAGGTAGCAGGTAATTTTTAAAAATAATTAAAACCTGAAAATTAAAAAAAAAAAAAACAATGAACATGTCATATGGAGTAGCAAAAAAGCATAGGATTTAGAATCAAACCTTGGTAGGTCATTTAATCTTTATAAATTTTGGTTTCCTCATGTATAAAATAAGGGACAGGACTAGATGACCTAGGATCCTTGGACCTCATTTGAGCCTTACAGCAGTCTGATGATATAAACAATATTGTTCGTTATTACCTCAATGTCATAAATCAGAAAACTGAGGATTGAAGTTTCCTTGATTGGTGCAGGAACACATAGCTAGCTAAACTGGGAGAAGCTATGCCATCGATTTGGCTGCAGGATGATGATTTTTTTCATCTGCAGAAACTCATAAGGAGAATCTACAAAGTTGGGTGCTATCTATTAACTGCATCAATGAAGCAAGCAGCCACACCAACAAAATCTTGAAGGCAAAATAAGACTAGCATAAGCAAATTTGGATTCTACCTTCTCAATGCTCAATGTACAGTTTAAAGAGGTGGGAATGGATAGTTTAGAAGATAAATGTAGAGATCCTGATGAAAGAAATCTGCACTGGAGATAATTTTTAAAATTTACTTTCAGGAATCAATTTTCAGATATTTCTGAAAAGATTCCAAAAGAATGAAAGAGATGACATCTGGTAATTGTGAAAACTAACAAGAACAAGCAGAAACTTCTCCGCTCTACACCTATTTTCTTATGTTTACAAATTCTTAATAAGAATGATTTGTAGACTTTTCATTCTATCCTCCCCTCCAATTCCATCCCAATGCATTAGTTGCGCTCCCAAGTCTGGAATGTTTTCCCTTCTCACCTTCACCTCTCAGCTTTCCTGGCTTCCTTTAAGACTCAGCTCAAATGCCTGCTTCTCTAGGAAGCCCTTCCTGGCTCCCTCAGCTACTACCCAAGAGCTATGAACTATACCTTCACAAACCTCCGCAAAACTGAGTATCAACACATGTATAAATATAAAAGATATTTAGCCATTTCATAGAAGCTGTCCTAGGAAACATCCAAAATCTTAGAGAGATTTCCTGTGGAAATATTTTCCAGATGCTGCTAGATATTGCTTTTGAAGAAAGCTGCTATGCTGACTGCATCAAGTTCTAGAATGCCATAATATATCCTCAATTAGATCCACATTTACTTAGAAGATCAGTCTAGGCATCCACACTTGAAGAACAAAGTAGATGAAGATTGCAATATTGTTCAGATTATCACATGTATTTGGATAGGAAGTCAACTGAGTTAGTTTTATCAGTACACATATGGTGTACAGGCATTGCAAACAATGAACTGGAATAAGAGTTGAATAGAAGGGTATCAGTCTATAGACTCCTCAGGAAATATTAGACTTTAAGCTTCTTGAAGTTAGGAATTGAATTCATACCCAATCTCTTCAATCACATCTTATCTAGTATAGAGAATCATCAGAAAATGTTAGATAATGGATAGAATAATACACAATTCAATAAAAGATGAGCCCAGATCACAATAAATTATAAAATACTTAAATGATCTCAACTTGATCATTGCTACATAAACTCATTTTTTCTGGTATCAATATTTTCCTAATAGATATTCCATCATAAAACAGTAAATATAGAATCAAAAATTGCAGGTGAATCATACAGCAATAGAAAAATAGATGGTGGCTGTAGGTAGGCAGTATCATATTTACAAACTTGCCAAGAAATAGCAATAAAAGAAATTATCAAGATATAGATGGCTAGAAGAAAGGATGGAACATCATGAGGTCAGACTGAGATATAACAAGTATCTGCCACATAGATTACCTTCTAAAGTATTACAAGACTCAAAGGAAAGCCTTTCTCCTCTCTATGGAGGATCGTTAGAAAAGGTAATTGACAAGAACCTTGCAAGATGGAAAGGGAGAAGTGCTATTATCTGCGAACCTGAGGAATGAAGGCTCATACAGATGGGATCATAGGTACAATAAAGCAATAAATAAGTACTACCCAAATAGGAGTAATATCTCTTTGACTTGCAAGCACAATTCTTGCAGACATTGGTTTTAACATATAGTAGAAAGAGAAGTGGATGTAGAGTCCCAGAATGTAAGTATGAATCCTGCCTCTCCTTCTTGCTATTTGCTGAGTTCAACTTTAAACAAGAATTTCTCTGAACCTCAGTTTTACTATATGTAAAATATTGGATTTAAAATAGAAGAACTCTATTCATGTTTCAGGTCTCCATCTATTATCCTATGATAAGGGTAAGGAATCTATAATAATGAAGGAAAAGGGAAATCAACAGGTTTGCTTTTCACAGAAAATGCATCTTTTTAAAACACTTGTAAACTTAGCACAGTAGATGGCGCCATCTAGAGGAATATCATATTTTTGATTTAACAGTAGTTAAATGTTTGAGTACCAGAAAACCTCAAAATTAAGCTTTCTCTGCCAAGTGGCATTGTGTACAATTTAGAGCAAAACAAGCCTTAGTTTCTGCATATCTGAAGTAAGGACAACAATACTTGCATGGTGTATGGATAGAAGGGTTCAAATTCTGCCTCTGACACAAAATGCCTCATATCACTGGGAAGTTAATTTTTCAGTGCTCTAAGAAACCCTCTAAGTTAAATTACTGACTAGGTATTGATTTCTGCACTAATGAAAGGAATTTTCCAGAATGGACATTCTTCACACCAATTATATTATAGATTCAAACTCTCCCTCCCAAATGATAATCAAATTGTCATTTGATTATAGCAGATGATAACTTTTTCTCATTAATGGTTAAGTCTTTATTTCCCTCTATGTTATTTCTCAGCCAAGGGTTATCAGAAAGATAGCCAAATAATCTTTCTGTGTCACAGAAACCCTTATTGTTCTATAGTTTTAGAGTATACATGTTTTTAGAATATAGAGTCTAAGTTATAGTTAGCAAAGGCCTATTCGTTCCTTTTGGGGTTCTAGGACTTTACAATATTTTCTAGGCCCCAAACTCTCATCTTTTAGTCTTGCTAATCAAACAGATTAACTGAATCACAATCTCTGCATTTCATAATTTGAGATTTTATAAAAGAGAGTCTCTCTCTTTCCTTTTGAAGGACAAAATAATCTATCATATTTTATACAGTGAAAGTTCTCAATAAATGTGCACTGTGTTTCTCTCCAAGCTATAGTTGTCACTCTCTGAACTTCATCATGGCCCCATGACAATATCTTCCTTCTATTAAATTCCCTATACTCTGATTCAGTATACTATATGGAGTCGGTGGAAGGTTAACTTATGACCAACAGTTAAAGTCCTAGGTTTAATGGACTATGTTCAATCTTGGGGAGGCTTTCCCTAAATTATTTGACTTATTTCTCCTAACAGTTTATCCTTAGAACCTCAGAATTTGGCTCTATTGGGGGGAAAAATAAAAGGATCCTCAAACCTTCCAAGTATAGAATTTTGGACAATCTTTATTTCCCCCAACAAAAAGTGCATAATACAAAAGTTTCCTAAAAGCCCATAAATCAATTAATTAATCAATGAGCAATTATTAGCCATATTAGTCAAAAACAAGTCTCTACCTCCTTCCCTGATTTTCCCCCCATTATTATCACATCTACCTTACCCAGGATCCTATATAGTCCTTAAGATCTATAACTTTCTTTTTTTTTTTTTTTTGTTTTGTTTTGTTTTGCTGAGGCAATTAGGGTTAAGTGACTTGTCCAGGGTCACACAGCTAAGATATGTTAAGTGTTTAAGACTAGATTTGAACTCAGGTCCTCCTGACTTCAGGGCTGGTGCTCTATCCACTGCGCTGCCTAGCTGCCCCTAAGATCCATAACTTTCTGCATTTTGGTTATCTGCCAAAAAATAAACAAACAGGGAATTAGGAATCTTCACTTAGTTCTGCACAGTTCACAAAACTCACAGTTATAGTGGAGACATATCTAGGTTTGCTTCTCCATATTGTAGCTCAGTACCTTGCTCATCTTCTAGCTCTAGGGCCACATGGTGGCCATTTTTCTTAATAGGAAGCTGCCATCTCTGGAGTCAGAGGTTCACTGGGGAGTTCTATACACAATGGTTGTTCTTCCCTAGGAACCCAAGTCCAAACTTTAATCTCTAGTCTTTCTACCAGATCTCCTGGATCCCTTTTAAACGTCATGTCCATGAGTGAATCTCAAATCTAGAATGACCACGTCTTCATTAATCACCCTCAGTAGACAAATAATAGGCAAACCCAAGACAAGCCTACTCTTCACATCTCCACACAAGAAAATGTCATCAGTCATCCCCATAGTGGTATCCATGGGTACCTTCAATGGGAAGATAATTTTCATAGCCAAAGCAAAGCTCTTATCTTTTAGTCTTGCTAATCAAAGACTGCTCTGAATCACAATCTTAATGTTTCAAAATTGGAGATTGTATAAAAAGAAGTCTCTTTCCTTTTAAAGGACAAAAAATCTATTGTATTTTGTACAGCGAAAGTTATCAATAAATGCATTGTGTTTCTCTCCAACTTGTGGTTTTTATTCTCTGGTCCTCATGATAGTACCTTCCTTCTATCCCAACTCTGCTTTTCTGTTCCTATTTGGTGCTTCTCCCATTTGAATGTAAGCTACTTGAGGGCAAAAACTGTCTCTTTTTTTTGCTTTTATTTGTATCCCTAGTGCTTAGCACAGTATCTGGCACATACTAAAAGCTTAATAAATGCTTGTTGACTTGCCTTGTTTTCTTGCTTTGCCATTGCCATAACAGAAATATTTCATTTTGGAGATGAAGAGTTCTACAAAATGAAACATCTATAAAGAAATATTATATAATATTGGAGTCCCAGTAGAGCTGGATCAGCTGGTAGATCTCAAAGCCTTACTTACTCTGCCCTTTTGGAATATTTGACTCCCTTCAAGACTCAACTCCAATGCCAACTCTTGAAAGAAGCATTTTTTCTGTCCCCTCAGATGCTAGTATTATCCACTCTAAAGTTACCTTGTTTCTATTATATCTTTATCTTGTATATACTAATTTATTTCTATGTTATCTTCCCCATTAGAATGTAAGTTTTTTGAGGACAGGAACCTATTCCATTTTTATTTTGTTTTTCAAGAGTTTAATTCAGTGCCTGGCACATAGAAAACACTTAAATACTTGCTGATTGATTGATTATCTGACAGAGATTCAAGGTAGTCACTTCCTGTAGAAGTTATTTCTCTTCCAGAAAAAAAACTGAATTTTTTTTCTTTTTTTGTTTGTTTGAAGAATGGGTCTTTAAAAAAAAAAAAAAAAGCTCCCTCTCTCTCCCACTAATTTCTTGTAATAAAGAGAAACATTCAAGTAAATGAACCAGTGGAACAGACACATCTCATAATATATACTATGCCCTATCCCTTATCTACAATGTGATGGAAAATAAATTCCTTACCAATTCTTCAAGACTGAGATAGTCTAGAAAGTATACTTTTAATGAGACGTTTCAAAAGAAACAGTCTTTATAAGTTGTTATCCAAGTTTTGATCCAGAAAATATGGTTACTGTATCTCTAGCCCAATCTCTGTAATTTCCTAGAATTCTGTGATGAAATTATAGAACTGGCACTCCTTTTTCCCACTCTGCTTAAAAATTTTATTATCTCCCCATCCTTCCTCGATTCCCATCCAGTTTCAAGGCTTTAAGGGAAATAATAATTCACAACTCTGCCAAAAGTTGTAGGATTCCAAAGAAGGAAAATATAATTCTATTTAATATTTTTGAGTCCTGTCTCCTTTTGAATTTGGGGTTGAAAGAAAAAAACAGGCACTGTTTTTTAATATTTTTCTTCTAATATGAATGCAAAATGTCTTTTCCTCCTTTCATTAATTCAGTAGCATTAGCTACAATTTGTATAAGGTTGTTATTTCAAGGTGGTCTCAAAGGCTTATTACTTTACTAAAAGCCTAATCCCATTATTCCAACTTGGAATTTTTAATTAACTGAGATTTATTATTTTACTCCTATTAACTCTTTATATGAAAACAAAATATAATGGTTATAATTTTAAATGAATGAGTTAAATGAAAGTGTTATACATGAAAAGAGAAATGTAAAATCAATACTACTTTCAGGACAGTTAAATAAAATAATGAAGCAATTTACCTCATTCTCTTCAGCTCCTGAATCAATTTCATTGGTGTTTTCTTTCAAAAAACACTGTACAGTCTCACTTTTTTCTACACATTGAAAAAAAGCCATTTTCTCCAACAGGTTACTATTGTAATGTGTACTTATTCCTTCCAGCCTATTCATTTTTAACATCTTGCTTGTGAGTTTGATTAAGTTACTGTCTGGAGTACGGTTTTCATCTCTCTGTGTTTCTGGTTTGTAAATCATAGAATAGTCACGCCCTTTGATTTCTCCTGCCTCTTGGCTGTAATGAAAAGAAAAAAAGAAAATAGGTGTCAGTAATTTTTCATATTTTACTTTTTGAGCAAAAGCCTAAGAGTGATGCGGAGGATTTACTTTTCTATTAAGCTTGGAAAGAATAAGTCACTGGTCAGGGGAACAAATGTGGTATCACAACTGAGTTTTAGAAGAGTTATTTTCCATCTCCCTACAAAAATAAAAACCCAGAGAGTTGTCCTAAATTTTGTTCAATGACTTTTTTTTATTTATTTAAATAAATATAATAGTGAATATCAAATAACCTACATAATTATAAAAGATGGGTTTTTTTTCCAAACAAAACCATTTTTAAGATAATCTAATTAATTATATAGATGTAGAATGGAGAATTACAAATTTAAAGCTACTAGGATTTTAATTCATCCCCTCTGTTTTCAAAGAAACTGAGGCCCAGGGATTTTGTCCTTTATAGACACACAACAAATAACACAAGTAAGTAACTCATCAGCAATCTCAGTAAAGATTATTGAGAAACCCTTTTAAAATTGTATTTTATCACGATATATAGCATTCCTAATGTTTCTTGGCCATTACATATAGTTCATATGTAAAATATATAGTTAATATATAAACTATATAAAAATAAAATATATTAAATATATATAAAATAAAAAAACATTTTAATGTATTATATATTTTCATGGATAAGATCTGAGGCCCTCTGCTGGGTATTTTCATGAAAAATCACTCTTTTTTTCAGTCTCTTATCCAGATATATAATGGTGCTAGTTGGAATTTGGTCTTGCTTTTTTTTTTATGTGATAAATATGCAGTGAAACTTATTCTCTCACTTTCACAGAATTTGAGAAATAAAATCTACAACACTCTAATTAGACACAAAACACTTAAATTCTTGTTTTTAAAATTCCCAATTATCATTAGCCAGAATTTTATAGATAGAATATACACTTAGCACTCTCTTTACTCTGAACAAAGCATTACTTATCCTAGGTGAGTAGACTATTTCTAAGGCTGATTTTGATGAACATATTCTATTCAAATGCATTTGGTGCCCAAGTATGAATCAAAGAAAACACAACATATACCTCACCCTTAGAGAAATGGCTAGCAACATTAGAGACCTTATTGATATTGCAAACTAACAGCAAACATTTAATACAGAACTGATGATAGGAAGAACTTATTTAAATCTAAATCAAAAGAGAAAGAGACATTCATTTCAAAGTGTAAGATAAAAACAAACAAATTTACATACTGTAATTACCACAAATGTGATCGAATTCCTGTGGTTGCATCATTGCAGAAGGAGAGTAATAACTAGTTCCACAGGAAAAAACGAAGTGAAAAATTCAACCTCATTAGGAAACTCCCTAGGTGAAAGTCATCATTGTTACTCAAAAAACCTGTAACTTTCTCTGGAGTATACTCCCTTCTCTGAATGGAAGTTCCCTCTCTCTATAATGCCAGTTTGAGCTCCTGTTTAATTAATATGGGTCTTGATCTCATATTGCTCAGCTGTTACACAGTTAGTCAGATGGGGAAGATTTTTAATTTTAGACTCCAGCCTTTTCTAGGAGGTCAGGTAAGGAGAGGGTGAAATAGCACCATTGGATGAAATATCACCTTCTCCTGTTCTCTCCTCTTCTGTGTTGGAGGAGAACACAGCCACCTAACAAAGATACTAATAGGAAAAGGGTCCTTCTAGAACAAGAGTGGCTAAAAATGGAAATCACTGAGTCATAAAGCTGGAGAGGATGTTAAGAAAAATTATTTAGTGTCACACCATCTACCTTCACCTTCCTTCAAGTAAGTGAATGTTCAAGTATCTGCAGTTTCATTCTTAAAAAACACCCTCATAAACAACCTCTCTTGTTGATACCAACCAATCAATCAACAATCAAGTCTTTAAAAAAATCTACTCTCTGCCACTGTGCTCGGTCCTGGTCATGCAAAAATGAAAACAAAACCATTTCTGACCTCAAGGAGCTTATATCTGTACTGCATCATAATAATGACTAAGTTGTTCTAGTATGTGACTGGGATACAAGAGAACAGTACTATTTTCCGCAGGGTGTTGGGAACTGGAGGCAAAATGCCTAACACTTTTATTTTTTAGTATCCTCAGTCCTCAAAACCACTTATTGAGAGAATTATAAAGAATTTATCCAAAATGGCCAATAGAGCTCATTTTTACAAATTTTCTTTGCCTGAACATGCAATATCAAGACATTTTTTCTCTGCCTTCTTTTTTCCACAATAGTACTAATTCTTCCTGGAGAAGAACTTAGATATGTTATGGCCATAGGCTATCAAAGCTATATACATCGTCTTGCCTTGTGGGAAAGACCTTAAACGGTAATGATTACATTCCATCTTAGACTTTTCTTCCTGTGGGTCTTAGATTTTTTCAACTATGCACTAGAGACCTTTCTCTTTAATATATCTGAAACTTGAATCATGAGAACCTACTTCCTTTTTTGACTATATATATATATATATATATTAGTGATATCTTATACAATATTTTATGAAATTATTGTTTATTTTCATGCTTATAGCACACTTCTCCTTTACCCTCTGAATTACCTGAAATCTGGATTCTTCAGAGATTGTAATGTTTCACTATTCACAGCCATATAACAATATTTTAGCTTTATTCTATACCAGATGCTCTAGAGAAAGTCCCTGGACCTGATTTCTCTTATTTTTAACACTTGATGTTGGACTAGTTAATTTTTAAGAACTTTTTCAGATAGATATGAAATAATATTTGTAAAAAAAAAAAAGCTTAACATAGTACCTTGTATATAGTTGGCTCTATAGAAAAGCTTATTCTTTTCCCCTGACAAGAAATCTATATTTAATATCTACTATGTGCTATGTATTTTGTTGAATACAATGAACACAACAAAGCCCCTGAATAGCTTTGTAACATGGGCAATATAAATCAGAGGAAAGAATACTGGAGTTGAAAGCCAGGCCCTGCATTGCAAACTGAACTCAACTCACTTGGAGTATGACTTTGTAACATGTAACCTCTTGGACTGGATGACATCTAAAAATGTCACTCCTACCTCAGAACAGAGGGGCCTATAAGGAACTAAGTGATATGATGCATAATCCATGTGACAGTATCATATGGAACAATAATCTTAAAAACTTTTATATAGCATTTAACATACATTGTTTCATTTGGGTCTCACAATGGCTCTTTAAGATTGGTATTTCGGTATTATTATTATTATTACTCTTATTTTACAAAAGAGAAAAGTAAAATTTAGAGGGATAAATTTACTTCCCCATGATCACAATGCTAATAAATATCAAGGTCATAATTTGAATATAAATATTAATGACTCTATATCTAATACTCTGTTCCCTATACTATGCTTCTATCAATATTTTATAGAAAAGACTTCTATTCCAGCAAAATTGTGAATTAATGAACAAGAAATCTAATGAGAAACAATAGTAAGTGATTTCTTCCACTCCAGTAGTATATAAAAGGTCAATCAGAAGTCTAGGGGCAAAAGGAAAGACACTGTCAGCAAAGTCACCCAAGGGCAGATAAATAAACCTATTACCTCCCAGGGCAAACAGAAATCAGTCAGAGAGCATTGCAAGGCTCTATAACTGGACACAGTGAGAGTGGATGAAGTCCCAGGATAGTCAGAAAAGCCCAAGAGAGTTAGTAACCCATAGAAGGGGACCTTGAAAGATTTGGAGAAGAACCAGCAACTAGTGCTATGACAAGTACTCAGAAAAGCACATCCTTAAGAGATGTCATTGAAGATCCTGAAGATTTTCTACTCTGAATCTCCTGGATTTGGATGGGGGTGGCTCAGAAGGTGGAGTCAATATAAAAACTCAGAAAATCCACAAGAAAAATTAGGGCTAATCACTCCACCCCCAAACACAACAAGAAGCAGAGGCTGGTCATGGCACAAAGCTCTAATTCAGAAACTGAGACTGGAGAGTCAAAACATTTTTTGAATAATAACACCACTATAAGGATACCAAAGAATCAAAACCAAACCAAAACAAAAACAATTACAGTTTCAAAGATGAGCAAAAATCCAGTACAGAAGAGTGTAATTCTAAGACTATAAGCAAAAATCCAAGGGGGAGGGGGATGCATTTTCTACTAGGACTACATTCATAACTAGAGGATATTAAAGAAGAGTTAAGAAAAAAAATAAAATTGATAGAAAAAAGAATTTGGAGGAGAATAAAATAGCTTAGAAGAGAAAGTGATAATAAATAAAAGACTGCAAAACACTGGATCAGATCAAAGAGGAATCAATGAATTCATGAAACAGAAATATTAGAGAATGAAAAGATTTAAAAATTAGAATAAAATGTAAAATATCTGATATGAAAAATAACCTAGAAAATAAGCTACCAAAAATGTTTAAGAATTATTAGACTTCCTGAAAATTGTGAGTTAAAAAAATCTGAACAGAATGTTTTAAGAAATCATAAATGAAAGTTTCCCAGATAAATTTGATTCAAAAAGAAAAGTAAAAATAGAATCTACTGATCACCTCCTGAAAGAAAAAAATATCCCTGTGTCATTGCCAACATTCAGGGCTCCTATGTCAAAAGAAAGAATACTATAAGCATCCAGAAAGAAGCACTGCAAGTACCAACAAACCACAATTAAGAGCTGGCAGCTCCTACTTAAAATGAAAAAAGATCTTGGAATACAATATTTCAGAAGTCAAACATATAGGCTTTCAAACAAAAATAACTTATTCTGCAAAGATGAGTATAATCCTACAGGGGGAAAATGTATTTTAATGAGAGAATATTTTTAAGCATTTATGCTGTAAGGTCAACAAAAGCTAAATAGAAACTATGAAATATAAGTATAAGAGTCAAAAGAAACCAAGAAAGATAAACAAGCAATTTGAAAAGGTTGAATAAAGATAAAATACAAATATTTTAATATAGGAGATAAAAATATATGTCCCTTCAAAATTTAATGGTTTCAAAGGGTATTGAATAAGTTAAATGAGAGGAGTTGGGGGATGGGTGGGATGATTTTAAGAGGGAAATGAGAAGAAAGGGTAAAAGTAATATACTAAATTACTAGTGTAAAAGGAAGAAGAAAGGGATGGAACTTGCTATTTCTCATAGTTGGTCTATTGGTATATATAAGAAGAGTATACAAACGTGGAAGAAAAGCTGGTAGAAATATCAGATAAACTACATACCTATCTGAGACAAAAAAAAATTGAACACAAATAGCTAGTTTTGCATAGAAATATATCAAATTCAATAAGGAATCAAGTCAAGAAAAGATGAGTTAAGAGGGAGGAGATAATTGTCATAAGCAAAACAAAATTTCTGTTTCCAAAGACAAAAGTAACTAACTAGACTCCAAAGGGGTGTCTACCATTCATAGCTGAACACATTGTGATATATGAATGTAATGGAATATGAATAGAATGGGAAAATGGCAAAAGATGATTTTAGAGCATCCTAGGGAGTATAGATTTATGCATTTTGAAATGAGCATAACCATTGTTACACAAGGACAGCAACATTATAAAGAAAAACATTCTTAAGACTTAAGAACTATAATCTTTTTTTAAAATTTTTTTTATTTTATTTGCATAACATATGTGTGGGTAATTCTTCAACAATAACCCTTACATAGCTTTCCGTTACAAATTTTTCCCCCAACTCCCCACCCCTCCCCTAGATGGCAGGATATCTACTACATGTTAATTATGTTAAAATATTGGCAAATCAAATATATGTATACATATTTCCAAACTTGTCATTGTTGTGCAAGAAAAATCTTGTCTACACAAACGATATATCAGATAAAGGAAACACAATGTAAGCAAACATCAATCAAGGAGTATGAGAATGTTATGTTGTGGTCCACATTTCACATCCCTCTCTCTGGGTGTATATGGCTTTCTTCAGTGAACAATTGGAGGTGGTTTGAAACATTTCATTGTTGAAGAGAGCCATGTCCATCAGAATTGATCGTCATATAGTACTGTTGTTGCCGTGTATAATGATCTCCTGGTTCTGCTCATTTCACTCAGCATCAGTTCATGTAAGTCTCTCCAGGTCTCTCTGAAATCATCTTGCTGGTCATTTCTTACAGAACAATAATATTCCATAATATTCATATACCATAATTTATTCAGCCATTCTCCAATTGAAGGGCATCTATTCAATTTCCAGTTTCTAGCCACTACAAAAAGGGCTGCCACAAACATTCTTGCACATGTGGGGCCTTTTCCTTCCTTTATGATTTCTTTGGGATATAAGCCCAATAGAAATGCTGCTGGGTCAAAGGGTATGCACAGTTTGATAACTTTTTGAGCACTATTAGCTCCAAATTGTTCTCCAGAATGGCTGTATCCGTTCACAGCTCCA
>JAJPUD010010966.1:0-12077 GCA_023553655.1 Myrmecobius fasciatus | reverse complement strand
TTTCTTTTCTTTTTTTTTTTTTTGCTAAGGCAATTGGGGTTAAGTGACTTGCCCAGGGTCACACAGCTGTTACGTGTCTGAGACCAGATTTGAACTCAGGTCCTCCTGACTTCAGGGCTGGTGCTCTATCCACTGCGCCACCTAGCTGCCCCTTCCTTTATGATTTCTTTGGGATATAAGCCCAATAGAAATGCTGCTGGGTCAAAGGGTATGCACAGTTTGATAACTTTTTGAGCACTATTAGCTCCAAATTGTTCTCCAGAATGGCTGTATCCGTTCACAGCTCCACCAACAATGTATCAGTGTCCCAGGCCTCCCACATCCCCTCCAACATTCATCATTAACTTTTCCTGTCATTTTAGCCAATCTGACTGGTGTGAAGTGATATCTCAGGGTTGTCTTGATTTGCATTTCTCTGATCAATAGTGATTTGGAGCACCTTTTCATATGACTATAAATAGTTTTAATTTCATCCTCTGAAAATTGTCTGTTCATATCCTTTGACCATTTATTGATTGGAGAATGGCTTGAATTTTTATAAATATGAGACAATTCTCTATATATTTTAGAGATGAAACCTTTATCAGAACCCTTAAATGTAAAGATGATTTCCCAATTTATTGCTTCCCTCCTAAAAGAACTATAATCTTAAAGCAATGACCAATCAGACTTCCAAAGGACTTCTGTTAAAGGTTTCTCACCTTCTTACAAGAGAGCTAAGGGTCTCAAGATCTAGAGATATTTTGGGACATTGCTAATGTGTAAATTCATTTTGGATAATGATGCTTATGTGCTACAAGGGTGCTTTTTTCCCTTCCTTTCCCTTGGCTTTTAAATGGGTAAGAGGAGCAGATTTTACAATACTGATGCCAAAAAAGACCATTAAAATATTTTTAAACACCTAGAAGAGATAAGAAAGAAGTTTAAAAGGAAGTACAGACACACAGAGTAGTTTCCAAAGTAATGTTTGGAATTTATTATATACTGTTTAAAAATTGCAAATAGTATTGTAAAGAGTATGTGTAGATAGTGTGTTGTGCCCATGTAGGTGATTTGTGCCCACATGGGTTTGTCTAGTTATGGCTCACAGAGAGCCATTAATTGGTTATCTCTGGAGTTTTCTCCCCCTTCTCGAAGGGAGAGTATAGGAAGCAGAAAGTTATGTCCCTAATACATTGTTGGTGGAACTGTGAACTGATCCAACCATTCTGGAGAGCAATTTGGAACTATGCTCAAAAAATTATCAAGCTGTGCATACCCTTTGACCCAGCACTGTTTCTACTGGGCCTATATCCCAAAGAGATCTTAGAGGAGGGAAAGGGACCCACATGTGCAAGAATGTTTGTGGCAGCCCTTTTTGTAGTGGCTAGAAACTGGAAACTGAAGGGATGCCCATCAATTGAAGAATGGCTGAATAAATTATGGCATATGAATGTTATGGAATATTATTGCTCTGTAAGAAACGACCAGCAGGACGATTGCAGAGAGGCCTGGAGGGACTTGCATGAACTGATACTGAGTGAAACGATCAGAACCAGGAGATCATCATACACAGCAACAACAGTATTACATGATGATCAATTCTGATGGACATGGCTCTCTGCAACAAAGAATTGTCTCAAACCAGTTCCAATTGTTCAGTGAAGAAAACCATATACATCCAGAGAGAGGGATATAAAATATGGACCACAACATAACATTTTCATGATCTTTATTGATATTTGCTTACATTGTGTTGCCTTTCTCTGATTTTCTTTTTTTTCTTGTAGATAGGCTTTTTCTTGCACAACTTGTCAAGTATTTCAACATTATTAACATGTAGTGGACTTCCTGCCATCTAGGGGAGGGGAGGGGACTGAGGGTAAAATTTATAATGGAAAGCTTTGTAAAGATCAATGCTGGGGAACTACCCATACATATGTTATACAGATAAAAAGCTTTAATAAAAAAAAAAAAGAAAGTTATGTCCAAAAGCTGGTTATTCTTTTTTTCTCACAGAGAGGGTAAACAAGACTAGAAACTAACTGTCTAACAGTCCCTTAAATATTTGTAGTCTGGGGAAAGTAATTTGGGGGTTCAAGCTGCATTCCTGATTACTATTTTTAATGTGGAGGGAGGGTTCCAAGCTATATATGCAAAGTTTGACTCCCTACTCACCATATGCTACTTTCACAATAAGTTCACATAGCAAATAAGCTCATTTATTCAAAAGAGAAAATCTACATCTCCTTCTAGAGTCTTTCTTTCCCTTCAGTTGAAGGGAATTGGAAGTATGTGCCTTCTGTTTTGGAGCTGGAAACCAGAAGTCCAGATTTCTCCCCCCCCCCCCCAGCTTTCACCAACTATTGCCCTCACACAGATGAAAAGAATCAAGCAATCAATCTTGACCAGTGAAGATAATCCCCATACAAATGGGCTTTGAGGTTTAGATTACAGTATGACATGGAGGTCGAAGCTTCATATAAATCTTTTTGTATTTTGTTGTGAATATAGAAATGCTTTTTTAAAATTTAAGTTTGAATTTGAAAAAAAATGGAAAAAAATTAGATCAGAATTTAGGTATAAGGGCCATTAGTTGTTAATGTCCTTTTAAAATATTAATTATTGATTAAACTATTTTACCCAATATCTATATTTTAGACAGACAATTCAGATAAGTATTGCCCTGGATCCAGAAGAGGTTGAATTTAATTTTGAAAAATGGTCATTACAAAACTTTATTAATTTTTTTATTATTCACTTATTCAATCTTGATCTCTTTACATACATACACCTTTCTCCCCACCCCACACAAACATGAGGTATATATGTGCTCAGAGAAGACTAACACCTCTGATGTGAGAGGTGACCAAACCCTGTACAAGGTTACTTATCCACCGTTAGTGTGTACTTCCATCCAATTCTTATCTTGCCTCCAAAGAGCTATTGCCATTTATTGCTGCCACATACCTATAAACCATTCAGCAGATGGACTAAAAACCAGGTTGAGGGTAATAACAGGTCTCAAATCCATCAGTGAGTTAAGGGGATTCTTACCTCAACCTGGCAGATGAGAACAATGTATTCCAATGGCCAAGAAGGTGGCTCAAGCAGGTGCTATGGAACACTTAGAACTTGGTCAGCCACTGAAGATGGGAACAACATTCCCTGCATCCCTGGCCATCACCAGTAATCTTGATGGTTGTCTTGCCACTGGACTTTGATGACTCAGGAAGAGACAATGAGGCAGATAACTTTGTGTAGCTCTGCCTCACTTCAGTACAATTCATTTGCAAATCAAGATATCATTTTGCCATGTCATCCGTTCTCTTTGAAATGGAGGATGAACAATATACATGTAAATTGGATAGAGTGTTGGACTTGGAATCAGGAATACCAGAATTCAGTCCCAGAAAATTAGCTGTAAGATCTTAGATAAGTCATGTTACCTCTCTCAGCTTAGCATCTACTTCACAAAGTTGTTGTGAGCTCTAAATGAGCATCACAGATGTAAAGGGCTTTGCAAATCTTAAACTGTGATATAAATACTTGCTATTTGTATTTGTTTTTAATCTAATTATTTACACGTGATCTTCTCCATTAGAATCTCTTGGGCTTTTTTCCCCCCACTTCACTTTACATCAGTTCATATAAGTTTGTCTAAGTCTGTCCTTTTTTGTCATTTCTTATTATACAATAACACTCCATTGCATTCATATACTACAATTTGTTTAGCCATTCCCCAAAGCATAAAAACATACTCTTTTTAATATCAGTCTCTTGATACCTGTTCTAAAGCTCTATTATATTACTGTGCTAGCATATGTAAAACCTCATAAATAGCAAAACTGAAAATATTAAGAAATAATATTTTTTCCTAAACTTCTTTCCAGACTCTTGGGGTATTTGAAAAGGTGATAAGTCAGTATATTAGGTGAATAATCACATTTAACTCCTGTTCACATTATTACCTCCCCATCCCTTTGAAATGATTGTAACTAGCACCCAACATTTTGTATTGATAAAAGATTAAGATATCAGTGGAAAAGACCCAATTTAACTCTAGGATTGAGATATCCAAGAAAGAATGGAAGACAATGTGGTTACTCAATAATTCTGTAATATTATAACTCTGTTTTAAGATGTCTTTTCCTTATTTAAGTTTCCTATAAATATTATATGAAATTATATTGGGGTAGAGAGTCATTTTGGAGCATCTGAGGAACTATATCAATTTGGACATCTCTCTTTTCATATTAGAAATGGCTTAGACAAAGATGCTGTGGATCGAGCTGGACCTGAAATCAGAGAAATCTGAGTCTGAATTTAATCTCAGCCACTTATCAGCTGTGTGACCCTGGTCAAGATATTTAACTTCTTTTTGCCCATTGCCTCATTTGTAAAATAATATTTTAATTATTATTTTGAAATAATAATAGCACCTACCTCCTAGGGTTGTTGTGAGGATCAAATGAGCTAATATTGGGGAGTACTTGGAATATAGAAGGCACTATATAAATATTAGCCATTATTATTTTATTGTTAAATTAAAATTGCTTCTAGCAAACAAATCTAAATCAAAGAATAAAGTACTAATATGCTTTCTTTTGATATGTTGTCCCTCTCTTGCAAATTGTACTTCCACTTAACAAATTGAGAATCTAGAACTATTCTATGCCGAAATCTAAGATATATGGAATATTAGTGTCATCACAAGTCTTTCACGTTTAGCATTTCTTTTTGAATAAGAATAAAATACTAGTCCCATGCCTGATTCCTATTATTCATTGAATAAGTTTTACTCTCTTTCCCACCTATTTTGAAGAAACCCTGGACATGAGGCATAACCTATGCCATAAGTAAATTTCTCTCTGAGATGGCAGAGTAGGAGGATCTTAAGAAGTATGAGAAAAGGGAGCTTAAGAGAAGGAGCTTAATTAGAAGGGAACAGAAGAAAATTTTATCCTTATACCTGATTAAAAAACAGAAAATGCACATTATCACAGCTTTTTGTACCTAGCCATGGTTCCTCTTGGTTGGTTATATGTTAAAGGACTTATTACATGAAGCAACTGGGAGTATGAAAATAGGTTTGATTTAATTTTGATAAATTGATTTCCCTACCTCCACTCATTCTGAGAATATTCCCTACCCCAAATCTTGAGCATTAGCATTTGGCACCTTTGTCAATAGATTTCAGTTCCAAAAATATTACATGGCTCAATTCCAGTGAAAATGTTACTAGGCTTAGATAGTACAATTAAAATTCCTTCCAAATTAAATCTCTTGCATCTTCAGAAAAAAATTTATTTAAAAATGTCAATTATCTCATTTTATTTTAACAAAAGCCCTGGGAGATATGGTAGACAAGGATTATTATCTCTATTTTACAGGTAAGAAAATTGTCCAGACCCAGAAAGCTAGAAAGTAGCAGAACTGAATCACATCCAGATTTCCAGATATCAACTCCCGTGCTCTATCCATTATAGAATTTAAGATTCTTTTCAAGTGCAGTTTACTAATATTACAATATATAGTTATAAAAGTCACTTCTATCAAAGAGAAATTTTGAGAAAAAAGAGGCATTTTTTTCTGTCAAGAACTGTATTTATTTGGCAAGAAACTGGAAACTGAGTGGATGCCCATCAGTTGGAGAATGGCTGAATAATATGGAATATTATTATTCTGTAACAAACGATCAGCAGGATGATTTCAGAGAGGCCTGGAGAGACTTGCATGAACTGATGCTAAGTGAAATGAGCAGAACCAGGAGATCATTATACACGGCAACAAGACTATACGATGATCAATCCTGATAGACCTGGCTTTTTTCAACAATGCGATCATTCAGACCAGTACCAATTGTTTAGTGATGAAGAAAGCCATCTACACCCAGAGAGAGGACTGTGGGAACTGAGTGTGGACCACAAGATAGCATTTTCACTCTTTCTGTTGTTTGCTTGCATTTAATTTTTTTTCTCATTTTTTTTTCCAGTTTCATTTGACTTTTCTTGTGCAGCAAGATAACTGTATAAATATGTATACATATATTGGATTTAACATATATTTCTACCATGTTTAACATACATTGGACTACTTGCCATCTAGGGGAGAGGGCAGGGAAGGTGGGGGGAAATTGGAACACAAGGTTGTACAAGGATTAATGTCAAAGAATTATCTATGCACATGTTTTGAAAAATAAAAAGTTTTAATAAAAATATTGAATAAGAAAAATTGGAGATTTAACAACAACAAAAAAGAATTGTATCTATTGGAGATGAGCTCCAAGTTAGGAAGGATTTTGGTAGCATAAATACTCTCTATATGTATAACGTTATCAGAATGATTGGAAGTGGAGCTCTACTCATCTACCATATTGCATGTGTATAAGGACAGTATGACACACTCTGAAAATGCTAAAATAGATGCTGCTGTTTTTCAATTTAATTTAAAAAGTAATAATGTCTACTAGTACCAAGCACTATGATGGGTACTTGAGGTACAGAAACAGACAAAAAAAAAAAATGGGACACTTTCTGGCCTTCAAGGGCTTCCATTTTCCTGGGATTTGGGGATGAGATACGCAAATCAGTAAATACAGGCAAAGTCATTTCAAGAACAGGAGAGTGATAACTAAGGCAGTCATGGAAACCTCTATGTAGGAAGTGGCTCCTGGGTAGTGTTTTGAAGGAAGCTAAGGATTTTATTCTGAAGAGAAAATTGTTTCATTTATTTTTCTACTTCTAAACCTCTCCACGAAAAATAAAAACAAAAATCCCTTCTGAAGAGCTTGTGGAGAATTGGTCCAAGTCACCAGTGTTGTAATCCAAGAAGATAAAATCCTTCCCCACACATGGCAGGCCATGGGGGACACAAGGGGAAAATATTTCAAAAGAGAAGCAGTGAGCAGGGGAAGACGTGGTACCGTTGTGTCTTCTTTTCTTAGTTTAAATGCTATTTCACTGATAGGTTTTGTTCCTAATATTTAAAAAAAATAATCATTGCCTCTGCTTTCTATTTCCTGTGTCTTGCCTGTAGAATAGATAATTTAGGCTTGGAGACTGGTAGTATTACAGAGTGTTCAGGCTTGTTTACAAGTCAGTTTGACATTAGACTCTCGAAATTTTCAAGTGTCAAGGAACCAGTTGCTAAATTGTGACTAATCAAAACTAAAAATATAATAGAAGGGCAAAAAAAAAAAAGGGGGGGGGGGCCAGGAATGGAAAAAAGGGGGTAGAACAATTTTAAAGAACAATTTAAAAAATTTTAGTTTTTTTTAACCTTCATGATGATTAAAAAATTCTTCCATTTATTATCCATCTTGTGCACTTTTACTGCACTTACTTATGTAAGTGATGCTTAAAGAAAAAAAAAGGGGGGGCAGCTAGGTGGCACAGTGGATAGAGCACCAGCCCTGAATTCAGGAGGACCTGAGTTCAAATTTGGTCTCAGACACTTAACGCTTCCTAGCTGTGTGACCCTGGGCAAGTCACTTAACCCCAATTGCCTCAGCAAAAACCAAAAAAAAAAAAAAGAAAAAAGTCCTGAAAATCTTAACAAGTCATTAAATAAACCATATGTACAAATTTTAGAATAGACTTTGATATCTGATTTGCAAAACCCTAATTAATAAATCAGAGAACTAAAGGTAGAGAGAGGGAAATTCTTTTTTCTTTTTTTCACTCTGAAGATAAACTTCAAATTGTTTCAGTCATCAATAGCTCCTGTATTTGCTTGGGGTGATTTCTGAAAAAATTTCCTTGCCCAATTTTATTTTTTACTTTTTGTTTTTTAAATTATGAACTTAACATCAAATAAAATGGACACTTTCATACATATATTATAAAGACTATATTATATACATATTTACATATATATTTATGTACATATTCTATGTATATGAAACTTCAGATCTTTATTATGTATAGCTTACTTTTCCCTTAAATATACAATAAATTCAATATGTGACTCTCTAAGCCGCCCCATTTGTTTGTATTTCTTTCTGGGTTTCTTTCTGTTCTCTTCAGGGTATTAAATGCTTCTGACTTTTTCTTTTCCTTTTTTTTTTTTTTTTTGCAAATCTATGTCTACGATTTTTATGCCTCCCACTAAGCCTAATCATTGAGAGGGAAAGAAGGGAGGAAAAATGATGCCTTTGTAAGAAATATGACTAGTCAAGCATAAAGATATCTATATTGGTTATGTCTGAAAAGGTATGTCTTACTCTAGCTTGGATGCATCACTTCTTTGTCAATAAATGAGCAGCATGCTTCAGCGTAAGTTCTCTGGAATCATGTTTGGTCATTGTACTGATGAGAATTCATATATCTTTCAAAGATGTTTTTTATTTAGTAGTGTTATTGTTTGTATTGTTTTCATGGTTTTAGTTACTTTACTATGTACTCATAGAAAACTTCTCAGGTTTCTCCGACACTATCCATTTCATTATTTTTAAAGGGCCAATGGTCAATTATGAAGTACATTCTGCTAAACTCTAGAAATACAAGTACAAATAATGAAATAATCCTTCTTTTCAAGGAAGAAAAACAAATATTCAAAAACTACATTGCATAAAAATAAGGTTTGAAAATACAAATTTGTAACATGGTTAAATGCAAGAAGGCCAGCCTCCAGAATTGGGGAAATCGGAGAAAGCAAACAGCCATATCTGAATTGCATCTTAAAAGGAGAAAGGAACTCTGAGATGGAGGTAAGGAAAAAAATGTATTCCAAGCATGAGAAATGATAGGTGCAAAGGCAGGAAAACAAAAGATAGTGTTAAATGAAGAATAGAGAGAAAGTCAGCTTTGTTAGAGTACATCAATAAAGCTGGAAAAAAAAAGATGGGGGCAGGTCATGTAGGGATTTAAAAGCTAAAAATATTATATTGTATGCTAGAGGCAAGAAAAAGACGAATTTTTTGAGTAGGGTTGGAACATGGTCAGATTTGGAAAATTACATTGATAGCAATGTGCAGGATGGATTGAAATGAAGAAAAATTTGAGGAAACAAGACCAATTAGGAAGCTATTACAATAATATTCCATTTCATTAAAATATCAATTGTTTAGCCATTCCCAAATTGATTGTTATCGCTATTAGTATTCATGAATTTCCAAGTTAGAAATTCTGTTGATAAATGAGGGAATGAAGTATATTTTCATAATAATTGCCCAAATAAGTGGTTGCTATTTTTGCTGGATTCTACCTGTTCAAATAGTTTTTATAGTGTTCAGAAGAGAGAGACAAGGCAAAACTCTCTCAGAAGAGAGGTTGCAGTAACATCACATATTCTTAAAAAATGTTAACCTGCATTTCTTTTATATAAATAGGTCTAGCTGTCTTTGCTTTTATATTATCTGCACTTCCCTATATATCCTTTCCTCTCTTCCAAAATTCTGAACTGAAGTTCAAAAGAATACAAAAGAGAAAGAAAACAGTTTAGCAAAACTAGTCTACACATCAACCAAGTTTAATATTGCATGAATGTTCTATACTCACAATCCCTTTGCTTTGCAAAGAATAGAGAGTCCTAGTGCAATACAGGAGTTATCTATTGATTAACCTGCTCTTTCTTTTCCATTTGTGTCATATGGTTCAGCTTATTTTATTATCATTTTGGGTTATCCTCAATTTTGATTTCTTTATTGCAGTATTGCAAAATTCACATCCACATTGTATCCCCAGGCTTTGTATGTTGCTTTTTTTTTTTTTTTTTTTGTCAGGGATCAGCTTTGAATTGCTACCAAAAAAAGTTTTAAAAAACTAACTTCACAGTCTTACAAATGTAATCTAGTATGATTTCTTCTTATAGTTCAAATGTACCAACTCATTATCCTTTTGTTTCTCCAATCCCATTTTAACATTGTAATCTCATCATTGCCTGATCAATAGGTAACTGGAATCCATAAAATTTTTTCCTTTATGAATTGTGTTAGAAATTAGTGTTTCTCTTTTGTATTTAATATTGAACCAGAACCAAAGTTTTTCTCTTTTTTTACTTTCTCATCTAGAAATCAACCAGGGTGGGAAATCTCTTTCAAAAATGCATCCAGGCCAATCAGATAGTAAACACATTCTAAGGCTGGGCTAATGGGTACATTCCTGTTCATTGTATTTGCTCAGATAGGCCTGAGGAAGTGTTGATTCTCCTTTTTGTCAGATAAGCGATATGGAAATTGCTAAGTCTCTTTGATTAAGATTTAGGTAAGTCAAGTCATATACTCCAAGATCTTCATCATAATATACCAGCCTTTCATCATGATACTCATTTTCTCATTAATTGTTAACCAATCAAAGTTGATTGCTACCACTGGCTCTTTAAAAGGTATAAACTGTGAGCACACTAGCACAAAGGGTCTTTGGTCTAAGAGAAATGACCAAATTACCATCCATTTATTAATAAATGTGCTGGCTGTATTAATAAAATTATGAAATTACCCATATACTATTTCTCTCATGGATTTCACTGAAAAGAGCCTGAACTATCCTAGGAATACATGCAATCAACCCAATACCCTATTTAAACAGAAACATTTGGATGACCTCTTCATTTATAGGCAGCTAAGAAGCTAGGTGGCAGACTGGAAAACACAAGACTTGGAATTGGGGGCATTTGAATTCAAATTCAGCTACAGATTCTAACAGTGTGATACTTAAGTCATTTAATTTCTGCTTACTTCCAGTCCCTCTTTTGTAAAATGGGGATTACAGCACATACTATATAGTGTTTTGAGGAACAAATGAAGTAATATTCATATAGTGCTTTCTTTGCAAGGTTTAAAGTGCTATATAAATGTTGACTATATTACCTTTGGCATGGGTTCTGATATTTAAAAATATTTTATAACTATTTCAGTATAACTGGCTTCCTTTGTGATCCTGTATATCTTATTTTCTGAATTTAGAAAGACTTTCAGAGGTAGGAGGTAATAGCTAGGCTTCAGCAGAAGAATACATGACAGAAAAAGTTAAGAACCCCATTTTCATTTGGACTTCATGCAAAATATCTTCTATGAAAAAGATTACACTTTTGATAAAAATCTGCCTCCCTGATTTATATCTCCAATAATTATCAAAGAAACCCAAGTGCAGAGAAAACCTTTCCATCAAATATCACTAATAAAATTTGAGACTCAAAATATATATGGAACTGATACACATTAAAAGTCATTCCTCAATTCACTAAGTAGGCAAAGGATAGGAAAAATGTCAAAAGAATAGCAAACTATGAATGATCATGCTCCAAATAATAAATGATAAGAAAAATGCAAATTTAATTATGGTTTTGCCTTACAATCTTCAAAATGGTAAAGATGACAAAAATGGAAAACAGTGTTGAAGAGCTATGAGAAGACAAGTATACTAATATATTTTTATTAGAAGTGTTTCAGTATTTCAAGTTTCAGTATTTCAAGAAAACAATTTGGAATTATATAAGAAAGATCATAGCTTTTTGACCCAGCAATCCATGTTTAACTAAGCATATAATGCAAATGCAGTAGACAAGAAAGACAAGAAACAAGATTCTAACATAAACCAAAATAGCAGCATTCTTTGTAATAACAACTAACTGCAAATAAAGTGGACACCCACTGATTAAGAGACAGGCTAAATATACAATGATATATGAATAATATGGAAAATTATTGTGCATTAGTGATGAGGAACTAAAAAGAATTTATTAATTTTTTGTGTGAAATGAGAACCAGAGAAATATAAATAAGAACTATGCATATTAAAAGATAATTTAAAAAAACTCTGAACTTTGAGTAAATGAAAACAAAACAATAATGGTCCTCAAATACAAATAATGAAAAATTACTCTTAGGAGAAAGAGGGGGAAAACGATGGTAGAATATTGCATATGTTGTCATTCATGATCTCCATATCTATTGTTTTTGCTTAACTGTTTTTTCATTGTTCCAAGGAAGAATTCAGTATCAAAATAGTGAATATCATTCAATACCATTATTCAAAACCAGAAATGTCAATGATATAAAATCAAAAAGAATCAATGAGCATTTTTTAAAAAAAATTTTAAATTTAAAATAAAAAAATTTTAAAAATCATTAGTGGTTCATTAAATAGTTATTTTTT
>JAJPUD010010965.1:40820-57702 GCA_023553655.1 Myrmecobius fasciatus | reverse complement strand
TGTGTGTGTGTGTGTGTGTGTGTGTGTGTGTGTGTGTTTCTCAATAGATGCAGAAATCATATGATTGTCTCAAAAGATGCAGAAAAAGCATTTGACAAAATCCAACACCCATTCCTATTAAAACACTCAAGAGTATAAGAATAAACAGAGTTTTCCTTAAAATGACCAGTAGCCTCTATTTAAAACCATTAGCAAGCATCGTATGTAATGGGGACAAACTAGACCCATTCTCAATAAGATCAGGGGTGAAACAAGGTTGCCCACTATCACCATTACTATTCAACATTGTATTAGAAATGTTAGCTTTGGCAATAAGAGAAGAAAAAGAGATGAAAGTAATTAGAGTAGGTAATGAAGAAACCAAATTATCACTTATTGCAAATGATAAGATGGTATATATAGAGAACCCTAGAGAATCAACTAAATAGCTACTAGAAACAACTTACAACTATACCAAAGTTGCAGAATAGAAAATAAATCCACATAAATCATCAGCATTTTTATATATTACCAATGAAGTGTAAAAGGAAGAGATTTAAAGAGAAATTCCATTTAAAATAACTACAGATAATACAAAATATTTTATAATTTACCTGCCAAGGCAAAGTCAGGAACTATATAAACACAATTACAAAACACTTTCCACACAAAGTCAGATCTAATCAATTGGAAAAATATCAAGTGCTCATGGGTAGGATGAGCAAATATAATAGAAATGACAATACTTCCTAAATTAATCTACTTATTCAGTACCATATGAATCAAACTCCCAAGAAATTGTTTTAGAGATCTAGAAAAAAATAATAATAAAGTTCATCCAGAAGAACAAAAAATCAAGAATTTTAAGGGAATTAATGAAAAATAATGCAAATATAGGTGGCCTAGTTGTGCCAGTCCTAAAACTAGAACAAAGCAGCAGTCATCAAAGCCATTTTGTACTGGCTAAGGAACAGAGTAGTCAATTAGTGGAATAGGTTAGGTTCACAGGACAAAATAGTGAATACCAATAGCAATCTACTGTTTGACAAACCCAAAGACCCCAACTTTGGGGATAAAAACTCACTATTTGACAAAAACTGCTGGGAAAATTAGAAACCAGTGTGGCAGAAACTAGGCATTGACTCACACCTAATACTGCATACCAAGCTAAGGTTGAAATGGGTTCATGATTTAGACATAAAGAGTGATACTATAAGCAAGTTAGAAGAACAAAGGATAGTTTACCTCTCAGATCTGTGGAGAAGGAAGGAATTTGCGGCCAAAGAACTGAAGTTCATTATTGAACACAAAATAGATAATTTTGATTATATTAAGTTAAAAAGTTTTTGTACAAACAAAACCAATGCAGACAAGATTAGAAGGGAAGCAATAAACTGGGAAAACATTTTTACATTCAAAGATTCTGATAAAGGCATTATTTCTAAAATTTATAGAAAATTTACCTCAAATTTATAAAAATGTAAGTAATTTTGCAATTGATAAGTGGTCAAAGGATATGAACAATTTTCGCCGATGAAGAAATTAAAACCATTTCAAGTCATATGAAAAAGTGCTCTAAATGACTATTGATCAGAGAAATGCTAATTAAGACCACTCTGATACCACTACATACCTCTCAGACTGGCTAGAATGACAGGAAAAGATAAAGATGAATGTTGGAGGGAATGTGGGAAAACTGGGACACTAATGCATTGTTGGTGGAGTTGTGAGCTGAGCCAACCATTTTGGAGAGCAGTTTGGAACTATGTCCAAAGGGCTATCAATATGTGCATACCCTTTGATCCAGTAGTGTTTCTACTGGGCTTATATCCCAGACAGATATTAAAGGAGAGAAAAGAACCCACATGTGCAAAAATATCTATGGCAGCCCTTATTGTAGTGTCAAGAAACTGGAAACTGAGTGGATGCCCTCAGTTGGAAAATGGCTGAATAAGTTATGGTATATGAATGTTATGGAACATTATTGTTCTATAAGAAATGACCAGCAGAATAATTTCAGAGAGGCCTAGAGAGACTTACAAGAACTGATTCTAAATGAAATGAGCAGAACGAGGAGATCATTGTACATGACAACAGCAAAATTATACCATGATCAGGTCTGATGGATGTGATTTTTCTCAACAATGAGATGATTCAGGCAGTTGCAATGATTTTGTGATGATGAGAGCCATCTACACCTAGAGAGAGGACTGTGGGAACTGAGTGTGGATCACAACACAGCATTTTTACTCCTTTTGTTGTTGTTTGTTTGCATTTCATTTTCTTTCTCATTTTTTCCCTTTTTGATTTGATTTTTCTTGTGCAGCAAGATAATTATATAAATATGTGTGCATATATTGGATTTAACATATATTTTACCATCTTTAACATATATTGGATTACTTGCCATATAGGAGAGAAGTAAAGGAAAGGGGTGAAAATTGGAATGCAAGGTTTTGCAAGGGTTAGTTTTGAAAAATTATCCATTCATTTGTTTTGAAAATAAAAAAGCTAGCTTTAAATAAATTAACAAACGAATGAATGAATGAATGGATAAACTAAAAGAAAAAAAAAGATCCAAGATGACTATGGGTCTGAGTAGAGATAATGGAATTCATTTGGGGAGAGGGTACATGAGGGAGAGCAGGGGCCCCACCTATTTCTTTTTTTTTAGGACAACTGTAAGGCTCCTATCACTCCTTCCAGCTCCACAAATTTATTTCCTCAAACTGATTTCTTGAATTATAAGTTGTGATTTTAAAGCAGGTATATGTTTAAAATATAGCTCCACTAGGCTTTGGGTTTAGTTGACATCTATTCCTTGCTAAAACAAATTTCTCAACTCCAGGGCACATAGGACAATTAGAAAAGAAACTATGAGTATATATTATGTCATTCTTAAGGAAATGCCTTAATAACATCCCTAATTGGGAAAATATGCATTCAAGATAAGTGACAGAAGAAGAGAATGTTGGCATGCTCCTACTCTGTGGGGTATCATGACTCATGACTTACATATGAGAAGTGGGGATAATGGGAAAGGAGCATATGTTCACGACTAAAAGATCATTTTGAGATTCTCATGTTGCCATTATTATTTTAACAAATGTCTAATTTATTCTAAAACTCTCAAATTTACCAGGACTATGCTCTCTTGGAGATTTTTGCTAATATTGGTAAGCAGAGGATTTATCAGCCTTATGATTGCAGGGACAGTTTCAAGGGTATATATTTGCTAAATATATACACAAGCATTTATGCATATATAAGTAGTCTGGTGCAGGAAACACTGGATTTGAGGTTGGAAGATCAAAGTATAAAATTTCAGTCAGCCATGTATACAAAATTCATTCAATCAACATACCTCCTATGTGAAAGAAATAGAGAATGAGAGTCTGTCTGCCACCTTTGAGCAAGTCCCCTAAGACTTCAGCATTCTATTTTCTGTAAGAATTTCAATTTCAGAGGAGGAGGAGGAAGAAGAGGAGAAAGAAGAGGAAGAAGAACAAGAAGAAGGAGGAAAAATAATGAGAGGAGAAAGAGAAAGAGGAAAGGGGAGATGAGGGTCATTTGTAAATATATGGCAATTGAACCCATGGAAACTGATGGTTTTATCAGAGGGAAAGTGTGGAGAAAGGATAGAAACTTGAAAATATGTGCATGTATAGGACATGGATGATTTTATAGCAAAAATTATAACTTGAGTAACTTTAGTCAAACACCTTTATCATTTTGGACTTTTGTTTTCTCATCCATAAAATTGTAGAGTTCCAATAAATGATGACTAAATTGTCTTGGAACTCTTAATCTTACTATATATGCATACATATGTATACATGGAGGTATCAGGGGGAACAAAACAGAACAGAACAGAACAGTTGTTAGAATCCTAGGAGAATAAATTTATTTCCATACTTGGGAATTGTGCAGAAAACTGTAAAGGCACAATTGAATTACCATGAGATTATATTTCCCTGTTTGAGCATATTCTGGAAAAGATGTAAAACATTTTCCAGTAATAAGAATTCCTATTAAGAGAATGATTTTTGTTTGATACCCTGCTCCTTACCCATGGAAAACTCCCAGGTTGTAGAGACAAAAGCAGGGATTGTTAGTCTTTTTGAGACATGATCTCCTTAGCCAGTTTGGTGAAGACTATAAACTTCTTTTCCAAATAATATTTTCAAATGCATAAAATAAAACATACAAGATTACAAAGGAAAGCCACTTACAGTGAGATAAAAATGTAATTTTCTTCCTGTTCAGGTTCATGGATTATGTGCATTGTGGTTTCATTTTCTCCTTTCATATCTTAACATTCATTTAAAAGATTTTCAGTTCCAAATTATTTCCCTCCCTCCAGCGTCTTGCCACCTCATTGAGAATGCAAGCAATATGATATTTATTATACATGTGAAGTCATGCAAAACATAAACCCCCTCAATTCTTAATCTTAAAAATTTTACAAAATATTCTTCTCTAGTGAGTAATTGCAGTCATTTCAAATGATATAAATTCACTTGACCAAATAAAACCTATAGTGTAATTGTTTAGTAAAACCAATATACACAAAATAGTTGTTTTTGTTTTTCAGTCACGTCCAATTCTCTGTGGCACCATTTGGAGTTTTCTTGGCAATAAATTCTTGTATAGTTTGCCATTTTCTTCTCCATCTTATTTTACAGAGGAGGGAAGAGAGGCAAACAGAGTAAAATGACTTTCCCAATGACACAAAGCTAGTAAATGTCAGAGGCTGGATTTGAACTCAGAAAGAAGAGTTTTCCTGACTCTTCTCTTCTTCTCTCTGTCTCTTTCCAGGCCCAGAACTCCCACCTAAATGCTCCTAAAAACAGAAAATAATTAAGCCCTATAGGACCCACTGTCTATATTGTACATTTTAAGAAAAAAGCAGAGCTCAGTATAGAGAACAAATTAACAGAAGAAAGCCTCATGCAGAACAGGATGATGGGATCATAGATTTCTAGCTGGAATGAGCTCAGAGATTACTTATTCCATTATTTCCTATTTCAGTTTAGAAAACTGAACCCCTTTTGGGTTAAATGATTTATTTAAGTCACAGAGTCAGTATTTCAGAGAATTAGTCTCAGAAGTTCATAGAAGTATGCAGAGATGGCAGAAAAAAATGTTAGGAAAAGCCCCAGACTAGTTGTGGGAGGGAAAGTAAGACAGCCACTCTTACTAAAAAGCAAATGATACACCTTGTGTGTGATTAAAAAAATAAATTTAAAACCAAATTAAGGACTATAGAACCAGAAGGGATCTCAGTGGTCCATATACTCTCCATTTTCTTAGTTAAAGAAACTAAAGCCCATGGAGATTGTGACTTACTCAAATTCACATAAATATAAAGTATCAGGATAGAATTTGAACTTTTGTCTTCTAACTCTTATAGCAGTACTTAATGTACCATGGAGAATCTTGTAAGCACAGCAAATGAGTTTGACCTGGATGTACTAAAGTCAATGATCAAATCAATCTAGGCTTCATTCATTCATTCATCCTACAAACATTTATTAAAATTATCTCTTGTGCAATATACTATTAGGTGCAATGAGAGATACAAAAATAAAATAAAATCTTTATCCTTAAGAAACTCAGAGACTGGTGCAATATTCGTGGAGATAACCTCCTTTGGCTTGCTTCTTATATGCTTATGAACTAACGGAAATTTTAAGTAGACTTTAAACAAAATGGACATTTATTTTATGATTTTTTAAAAAGTCACTGAATAACTTTGAGTTATTAAAACATTCCTGATTTTGTTTATACAGGCATGGATTTTCAAAGGTCAAACTTCCTCTGCTGTAATCACCTTTATATATCTATGTACAGTATTATTCTAGTTCTGTAAACAACCTTAAAATAGGCAATGATAATACCATCAGATTTAAACAGGGAAAGAGGTTCACATTTCTGAGCCTCTCCAGCCAGAATAGGATCTTTAAGCAAGGTCAATAGTCTTGGTAAAATATTGCATTTTATTACATGGCTCTGAAATATTAACATGAGATAATGCAGCTATTTCAACAAAGATAATATCCTTTCCTATGTAAAGATTCAGTGTCTCTAGAACATCGCAACTAGAAATAGGATAGATAGTAGAAGAGATATGCTTTGGGGGAAGAAAACTAGATTCAACTTGCAGCAATTCAGTTAATTTCAGTGCTTTTACATACAAAATATGCATGGCACAATAGATAAAAAAACTAAACTAGGAGTCATGCAGAGTTGAATTCAAGTTTAGCCTATGCTATCTCTATGATTTGGGTGAGCCATTGAAACTTTCTGGATATCTTCCCTGTGACTATAGATTTCAGAGTAAGTATTAGTTCTCATTAATGGAAGAAATTTCCTAAGAGGGAATTGCCTAGGCCAATAAAAGCAAAAATCTAACATGAAAAAAGATATCCAAATTTCATTTCTGGCCTCAAAGATTTTTGCCCACTAATTTTGACTTTGGAAGGTCTAGGAAATACTGAGCCATCCACTATCTCAATAGAGAATCAGTGATCTCCAAATTTGTGTGTGTGTGTGTGCATGTGTGTGTGTGTGTGTGTGTGTGTGTGTGTGTGTGTGTGTGTGCTTGTATATATAGCACTCATTAATCCCAAGGAGGCTCTGGTTTGACTTCAATTGTTATTAGCCAATCAGAAAAGGAGAAGATGTGTTATATCTCTTCTCCCAGCCATCACCAATTATGGGATTTCTGGTTGATTTCTAACACAAATCTGACTTCATTCTCCAAGTTTTCCAAATACTTACCTCTACTTTCTCAGAAACTCTCATTTCCTCTTTTTTGATCTAGATATCAGTCCCTCTGGACAGTTACAAATTAGCCACTGTCAAAACAGTAGCTGTACAGATGCCATTAGGAAAATTCCGTTTCCCAGAATACGCACCATCTGTCCCTGAGATCACCTGTTGAGTGTAGTAGCCATCCCGTGGAGGAAATTTTGGGGTAGTGACTCTGAAGAAAGAGCTGTATACTTTTTTGGAAAGAACAAAGTGATGCTCACATAAATAATGATTATTTCCTTTTTATGCTTGTGACTTTGTCACTAGCCTGGTACCTGACACACAGAAGATGCATAATCAATGCTTATTGGCTGACTGATTGACGGGTGAATTATGATTCACATTTCGGGTGTCATGACATTATTATCACTCCCAAAATCATTCGTTTTACAAACTTCTCTATTTCTGTTGAGGTTACCAACATCCTTCAAATGACCCATGTTCACCACTTTGGTGACATCATTGACATCATTTTCACTACTACTTTTACTGTGTAGTCAGTTACCAAATCTTGTCATTTCTGGGTCCACATGCTTTTCATCTGCTTCATTCTCACTATTCACACAGCTACCACTCTTGTTTTTTTTTTTACTATTACAACAGTTTCTTAATTGTTCTTCCTGCTTCAAGTATCTCCCTTCTTCAATAAATCCTCTAGAAAACTGCCAAAGTGAGTTTTCTAAGCATAGTTCATTTATATGAATATTATATATATATATATATGCATATATAT
This sequence comes from Myrmecobius fasciatus, assembly GCA_023553655.1. Taxonomy (NCBI): domain Eukaryota; kingdom Metazoa; phylum Chordata; class Mammalia; order Dasyuromorphia; family Myrmecobiidae; genus Myrmecobius; species Myrmecobius fasciatus. The sequence goes on along the minus strand of JAJPUD010010965.1, from coordinate 50,174 downwards.
GTGGGATATAGGTTATATCATTACTCTAGTCAATAAATCCCAGTGGCCATTGACTCTGGGATTATATATGATTTAATCTTTATTTCATCATAGGATCATAGATTTAGAACTGGAAGGAAACTTGGAGGCTAAACAATCCAAAGCATTCATTTTTCAAATGAACAAACTGAGGGTCAAAGAGATTAAATGACTTGCCCAGAGTCACACAACCAGTAAGTGCCTAGGGCTGGATTTGAATTCTAGTTCTTCCTGACTCCAAGTCCAATTTTTTATTCTTCAACAGCTTTTGTAATTTAGATAATTGTTTGCACAGAAGTATATGTATGTAAGTTATAAATAAGCATATATTAGAGGTTCATACTAAAAACATTTTTACTGTTAGGGATGCTCAATTCAAAAGTTCAGAGATTATTTCTCTGCCCCTATTTTCATATGGCAGATTTCCAAGTCTGGCTGCTCTTGGGTGCTTAGCATGCCAATCAATCAAGTGAGTAAGAAACAAGAATTTATTAAGTACTTCTATGAGCCAGGCACTGTGGTGAGACAAAAATAAAATGGTCTGAGAGTCAGGAGGCCAGGGTTCTAGCTATAGCTCATTAACTAACTCAATTTGTGATCATAAGTAAGTCATTTTCCTTCTGAACTTGATTTTTCTCATATTTAAGTAGAGGGCATTGAATTCAGTGTTCATTAAGATCTAGTTCTACCATGTTATGGAAATTTGTTCCACATGTCTCTTTCAAAACTAAGAATGACCTGATTTCAAAACTCTCTTTTCAATTGTTCTTTTCTTTCAGTTCTGTTCCTGGCTGCTAGTTACTGTCTTCTGTTGCCAACAAGGTTAAAAGCAAAGCTGTTTCCTAACAGATCTCTAAATGGGGTAGGCAGGGGCTACCATCAGTCTAATTTGTAACCACATAAGTAGTTTATGCACTGGTACAATCTTAACTAAATTAGGGCCTGGGAAAGAATGAATTCTTAATTACTGGATTATCAGAATCTAGACAGAATATATACTTTCCTTCATGCTTTTCTCTTTTCTGTTATTCCAGTAAGGAGATTCAAGCTCTGCTGACATTTTGTTCCTTTGAATGCAGTTGTCTGTTTTGTCAAGAAAAGATCAAAGAGGCCTCTCAGACTAGGTGATACATTCTATACTGAGTGTATAAAATGTTTTTTTAGCCTTTCCCCATCCCTATGAACTCCCTAAATAGGTATTGTATCTAAGCTCAACTTGTCAAGAATTCTCCTTATCCATCTAAGTCCAACTCAATCCTACCTCTGTTGCTTACTAGCTGATATGACTGGTTAAATCATTTAACTTCTTCAAAGCTCAGATTCTTCAACTCTAAAATAACCTAATTGGCCTCTGATGACCTTTACAAATCTATATCTATGATCCCATCAATCTTTTTGATTTCTTCTTCAACTGTTCTAGCCATCATCCATTTATCTCTTCTCTGAATTCATACAATTCTTTTTTTCTATTATACAATCCAGCAATTATACTATTTTGATTTTTCCCCCAATTAGAATTTAAGTTTCCTGAAAATAGTTGCTTTCTTGTGCTTCTCTAATATAGCAGTTGATGAACAAACATTTGTTGATTGGTTGGTCAATGAATCTGTGATTTTTGGAATATGTATGAAAATTGGCAGCTGGGAACCAAGTATCTTCATTCATTCATCAAACATTTATCATGCAAGAGGACATCACAAAAATAAGTGAATATAATAAAAGAGGTAAAGTAAATAGTAACAGAGATAAAATAAAAGTTATATAGAAATATCTTTATTTAGCTTTATTAATCTTCTTCCTTCCCAACAATCAGCACAACACAAAAATAAACACACACAGAGATTTCCATTTCCTCTGAGGATAAGCTATAGTGGGGAGCTGTCCAGCAGATGCTAAATTTTTAGTTGCAAAGTAGGACAATCCTCTCACACAGACATAAAAACATTTATGTCCATAAGATACTATGTACATCAAATTATCTCTGACTTTTTGATGAATTTGAACCTCTTTGTTCAACAGGTATCTCAAACTTCCACATTTTTTCTAACCAACAACTTTGTCTCCTCATTGAATTCTATTGGTTCTCTGATACCTAGTCATTATTCTGAGGTAAACTTAGCATTTTTTTTTAAATTCTAGCTCTTTATTTAACACTCCACAGTTTTAATAAATGCCTCTTCTAAATTGTAAACTGAGTGTATATCAATCAGTTGGAGAATTACTGAATAAGTTATGGTATATGAATATTATGGTTCTATAAGAAATGATCAACAAGATGATTTCAGAAAAGCCTGGAGAGACTTACATGAACTAATGCCAAGTATTCAAGAGAACGTTATACACAGCAACAACCAAATTATACAATGGTCAATTCTAATAGATATTGCTCTTGTCAATAGTGAGGTGATTCAGGCCAATTCCAATGGTCTTGTGATGAAGAGAGCCATCTGCAATCAGAGAGAGGACTGAGGGGACTGAGTGTGGATCACAACATACCATTTTCACTTTTTTGCTGTTGTTTCTTTGCATTTTGTTTTCTTTCTCATTTTTCCCTTTTTGATCTGATTTTTGATGGGCAGCATGATAATTATAGAAATATGTATAGAAGGATTGCGTATATTTAACATATATTGGGTTACTTGCCATCTAGGGAAGGGGGTAGGGAGAAGGGAGGGAGAAATAATTTGTAACACAAGGTTTTGAAAGGGTGAATGGTGAAAACTATGCATATGTTTTGAAAATAAAAAGCTTTCAAAATAAAACAAACAAAAAAGATAATTCTCTTCTGCATAATTGATGTGGTGCCTCTAAATCATAGTGAAGAACTCCTATCCATGAACTTTCTCTTGTTCCCCAGTTCATGGAGCCTTAGCTCCATCATTCTAGCTATAGCCAGTGGATCATCCACCTCTTCTAAATAAAATCACAATCCAGTAGTAGCTAGGTGGTACAGTGGATAGAGTGCTAAGTATGTAGTCACAGAAACCTGAGTTCAAATCCACTATTAAACACTTAACCTGTGTGACCCGGGGCAAAACACTTGACCTCTCTTTGCCTCAGTTTCCTCATCTTTAAAACTACATTTGTGCCTTAGGATTGTCATAATAATCAATAATAATTTTAAAATGCTTAACACAGTGACCATCACAGAAAAGTACTATATAAATTATTATTATTATAACAGCTTCCTATGTGAGCAAGAAAGGCAGAAAATATGACTATGACCATTATACAGAAGTGGGGCACTGAGGCCCACAGAGGCAGATGGCATTTCCGTGCTATTCTTATTTTTATCCAGAACATTACACTTCTCCCCACAAAGATATGTGTGTGTATTCTGAATTTCTGAAATCAACCAAAAGTATTTGAGTTGACTTATAAGGTGATTCTTAGACTCTGAATATCAAACTATATTTGGCACAAATGACATTATGTAGGTGCTTAAAATTCTTGAGATGTATGTGTGTGTGTGTGTGTTTGTATGAGATAGATAAAGAGAAGCAAAGTTAGAGAAGCAGAGAAATGGAGAGAGAAAAGAGGGAAACAAAATGAGAAGAGAGTTTAAAATGTTCATTTTTTGGTTAAAAAAATCTTAAAAGATTTTTCAGCTTAATAAATCATTGTAAAAAAGGTTTAAATATATTCCATGTGGACTGTTCTTGGTAGTATGTGATCCTTTTAAGACTCTGCAGTTCAGAATATATATGCAGGCTGACATGTCTTTTTGGTAGTAGGGCAGCACAATATGAACCCATTGTCTAAGAATGGTATCAGAGGTCATCAATTGTGAGAATGACTATGATTCCCCTAAAGGAAGATCAGATTCTAACATGAAATTCTTGTTAGCTGGGGTCTAGGCTAAGGTAATAATATAGAAGAACCCTAAAGACTTTATATTCAGTGATGAATTTTGCATGTCCTACATCTTAGTGAATATTCTATTTCACACCTATAAACTGGAACACCACTTTCCCTTCTTTGCTAAGTGATTCAATAAATCATCACACTATGAGTCACACACATTTGGGAAACCAGCAACAATCAGATAGCATCCTTACCCATCCTTTTTATTGTTTAACCTCTGATATTTTACTATACATAATGGGACTCTAATGCCATATTCTTCATTAACCACTTTTTGATTTTACTAATTAAAAGTGATCTTTTCTGGTAGGAGGGAAAGAGGGGGGAGAGAAGAAAGGAATAAGAGAGGGAAAAAAGGAAAAGAGAAGGAAGGAAGGAAAGAAATGCATTGTTTAAGCTTTTATGATATGATACTAAACATTGGAGATACAAATTCAAAAGAGAGACATGTTTTACCCTTAAGGAGCTTATATTTTATTAAGGAAAAACAACATATATAGAGGAATGGTATCCAGAGGTGGATATGTCTGCCTTGGAAGTTGCCAGTATGGTAAGTGGGTTAATAGGTCACTCTGAGGCAAGTCTGGGTTCTCCTTCTTCCCTAATCCTTTCAAGTTTTGTGTGAAGGTACAACTGCCCTGCCCCTAAGGGACACTAAGATGATAGTTGTCCTTATACTTGACATTTTGACATATCTAGTATATATAGCCTCTTCCTATGTCTATCAGCCCAGAGGACATTGGCTCAGTCCTGCCAGGTACTTGCAGAGTTGTAGATTGCTGAGAGTAGATACTAGCCTGCTGTTGTATGGGGCTTACCTTACTCTTGGTAATTCATAGACCAATTCCCCAGTTTGGGATTCTCTTCTTTTACCATCTCTCCCCTTATCAACTTTGAGGCTCCTTTTCCCACTGTACCTTTCTCACAGTTGGGTAGGGGTTACCTTCTTCATTTTTGTATCATTTGTGGTGTCTTGAAAAAAAAGATTGAATAATACCATCCTTTCATTCAGTGTCATAATTAGAGATTGAGATTCTGCCAAGAAAAATTTCAGAAAGGGCTTGACTGCCCTTGTTTAGTTACCCCCAAAGAAAAACAAAGAAGAAAAACAAACTGCCAATCCTGTGCAGGGTAGGAAACTACTTAAATAGTACTGATGTTTTTCCAAAAATGGAGGGGGGAGAGGCTTTTAAGATATTCTTTTTCCTACGGATTGTTTTGCATATTATCTTTTCAAGCTGAGTAACTGATCTTTAGCAAGGTCCTGAAAGTTGAGATTTAGGTGAAGTAGGCATTTATTATATGTAAAGTTAGTATTTTATGGGTGAGAGGTCTAGAATTGTAAAATCTATAGAGGTCATCTAGTCCATCTTCTTCATTTTACAGATTATAGGACTTTGGTCAGAGATTAAGTGACTTTCCCATTGTCACAAAGAGAGTATCAAGGGTGGAATTCAAGTCAGGTCTTCTGTCACCCGTATCAGTACTTATAAAATTATGTCATAATACCCTTATTTCTGGAGAAGTTTATAATAATACAAAATAGATATCCTATATTTAGCAACAGGCCCCTGATTGAGTTTGCAGAGGACTATCTCTAGATGTCACATGTGTGTCCATTTGTATATACATCATATATACATATATGAAGGATGTGTTTATGATATATAGAGATTGATAGATAGATGGAGAGAGAGAGAGAATTTTAATCAGCTTTCTTGAGGATGCTTAAGTTTCTTAATTCCCCAAGCTTTGAAGCTACTTGGAATGGCATTTAGAAAATATCTAGAAAAGCATTTGGGAGTTCTTGCTCCTTCCAAAGACCAAAGCACCTTCCCAATCTTCCCACATTACTTAAATCACCAGCTCTCTCTCCATCTCTTAGACAGATATCTCTTCCCCTTCAGCAAAAATGGTGAAAAAGATTGAGAACAAGGAAGACATTGATTCAGAACTGAAAGAAGCCAGAAAAAAATTAGTAATAGTTGGTTTCTTTGTCACCTGGTGTGTAACATGCAAAATGAGCATGCCTTTCTTTTGTCTACTTTGTGAAAAGTACCCAGACATGATCTTCATAGAAGAGGATGTAGATGGATGTCAGGATATTGCTACAGAATACAAAGAGAACATTTCATTCTATAAAAATGGATGAGACGTTGGTGAATATTCTCAAGCCAAAAAGTTCAAATCAACCTTTTTTAAAAAAGTAACTTTTTATTTTTCCAAATACATGCAAAAGTCGTTTTCAACATTCATCTTTGCAAAACATTGTCTTCCAAATTTTTCTCCCTTTCCCCTCCCTTAGATAGGAAGCAGTCAGATATGAGGTGAACTTGTTCAGTTCTTCTAAACAAATTTCCATATTTGTCATGCTGCACAAAAAAAGTCAGATGAAAGGAAAAAAACCAAGCAAACAAACAACAAAAAAATGAAAATACTATGCTTTGATCCACATTCAAGTATCCATAGTTTTCTCTCTGGATACAGATGGCTCTGTCCATCACAAGTCTATTGAAATTGCCTTGAATCATTTCATTGTTGAAAAGAACCAAGTCCATCACAATTGATCATCATATAATCTTGTTGTTGTGTACAATATTATCTTGATTCTGCTCACTTCACTTAACATCAGGGCATGTAAGTCTTTCCAGGCTTTTCTGAAATCATCCTGTTGATCATTTCTTATAGAACAATAATATTCTATTACATTCATATACCATAATTTATTTAACCATTCCCCAACTGATGGGTATCCACTCAATTTCTAGTTCCTGCCACTACAAAAAGGACTGCTACAAACATTTTTGCACATGGGGATCCCTTTCCCCCTTTTATGATCTCGTTAGAATACAGATTCAATAAAAACCATTGCTGGATCAAAAAGTATGCATACTTTGATGGCTCTTTGGTTCCAAATTCCTCACCAGAGTAGTTGGATCATTTTACAACTCCACAAACAATGTATTAATGTCCCAGTTTTCCCACATCCCCTCCAAAATCAAATCAACCATTAATCAACTGAAATAATCATGGATCCTATAAACAATGTGAATAATTATCAGCTGTACAAATTTTATAGCTTATCATTTTTTCTAATTCTGAAAGAGATCAAAGGTAACAAAAATATGCATTCAAATGGAAGCATACCTCAGACAATAAAATATAAATCCTACCTTTTGGGGAGAAAAAAGAAAAGCTTTTGGGCTTAGGGCAATTCACTGCATAAAAGTAGATACCTTTTTGTTTTGTTTTATTTTTCCCTTAGCAGCCAAGATATTTACTCTAAATAACAGGCAGTCTGTCAGCACCAGCTGAGACCCATCAACCCTGTTTGGAGGAGGTGAATTAATAAGTCAGATAGTTTCTGGCAATTGTTGGACAAATAAGCATCTTCTGCAATGGTGTTATTGTGCAGTATTACTCCCCCTCATCAAACAAAACAAAACCCAAAACTATTGTATAGTCCCATGACCTTAGTCTCATTAATCTCTTGATAATCTCCTTCTGTTCCTCTTCAAAAGTCACATACAAATTTCACACCATCCTCCCTTAATCTGAGCAAAAAAATAGATGATTCAGATGGTTAGTGTTTTGCACCACCGCCACCACCACCACTATCATCATCACCACTAGCAATTATATAGTGCTTTAAGGTTTGTAAAGTACTTTACAAATAGTACCTCATTTTATCTCACAACAACCTTCGAAGATAGATACTATTTTTTTTTGCATTTTGTTAATAGTTAATAAGTGTCTGAGGCAAGATTTGAAATCAGATTTTTTCTAATTCAAACTCAACATTTGATTCATTGCACCACATAGCTACCTGTTTGATGTTGGATAAGTTACACATATTCTCTAAGACTCATTTCCTCAACAATACAATGAGAGGATTGAACTAGACCAGTGATTCCCCATTCAACTGTTGGATCAAAGTTGGGAAATGGGTTGGTGCTATGAAGTTATTGATAGAGGTGCAGGAATCCATATGCAAATGTGTAAATGCTTCTATATATTAAATACTATGTCTTGTACGTTTATGTCTTGTTCAGTCATATCCAATTTGCCATGACCTCATTTGGGGTTTTCTTGGCAAAAAGATTGGAATGGTTTGCCATGTCCTTTTTCCTGATCCTTTTCAGATAAGGAACCCAAGGCTAAATGGTTTAAGTGGCTTGCCCAGCATCCCATAGCTATTAAGTGTCTAAGGCCATATTTAAGTTCAGGAAAATGAGTTTTGATGTATTCGTATTTTCCAAACATATGCTGTTATTATTTTGGTTCACATAGGAACAAGTAATATTTCAAGAAAGGATCTAGAAAGCAAAGAAAAACATTACAAAAATTTGGATAATAAATTAAAGACTTTAAAGATACAGGAACTATTTAATCATTGCTCACAGGTAAAGACAAAGTATTCTGAAGAGAAAGGTATATTGAGGAAGTGAAAATGTATTCAAGTGAGAATGGGATTTGCATTTCTTTTTTTTTTAAATTTTTTTTTTATTTGCATAACATATGTGTGGGTAATTCTTCAACAATAACCCTTACATAGCTTTCCATTACAAATTTTTCCCCCCAACTTCCCCACCCCTTCCCTAGATGGCAGGATATCCACTACATGTTAATTATGTTAAAATATTGGCAAATCGAATATATGTATACATATTTCCAAACTTATCATTGTTGTGCAAGAAAAATCTTATCTACACAAACGATATATCAGATAAAGGAAACACAATGTAAGCAAACATCAATCAAGGAGTATGAGAATGTTATGTTGTGGTCCACATTTTGCATCCCTCTCTCTGGGTGTATATGGCTTTCTTCAGTGAACAATTGGAGGTGGTTTGAAACATTTCATTGTTGAAGAGAGCCATGTCCATCAGAATTGATCATCATATAGTACTGTTGTTGCTGTGTATAATGATCTCCTGGTTCTGCTCATTTCACTCAGCATCAGTTCATGTAAGTCTCTCCAGGCCTCTCTGAAATCATCTTGCTGGTCATTTCTTACAGAACAATAATATTCCATAATGTTCATATACCATAATTTATTCAGCCATTCTCCAATTGAAGGGCATCTATTCAATTTCCAGTTTCTAGCCACTACAAAAAGGGCTGCCACAAACATTCTTGCACATGTGGGGCCTTTTCCTTCCTTTATGATTTCTTTGGGATATAAGCCCAATAGAAATGCTGCTGGGTCAAAGGGTATGCACAGTTTGATAACTTTTTGAGCATAGCTCCAAATTGTTCTCCAGAATGGCTGTATCCGTTCACAGCTCCACCAACAATGCATCAGTGTCCCAGCCCTCCCACAACCCCTCCAACATTCATCATTAACTTTTCCTGTCATTTTAGCCAATCTGACAGGTGTGAAGTGGTACCTCAGGGTTGTCTTGATTTGCATTTCTCTGATCAATAGTGATTTGGAGCACCTTTTCATATGACTATAAATAGTTTTAATTT
>JAJPUD010010965.1:0-35820 GCA_023553655.1 Myrmecobius fasciatus | reverse complement strand
TCCCATTTAATTTCTTAAGCCAACATGCAATATATCAAAATTGGGATGCAGAAAATTTTGATGTGGAAGGGATAATGACAGATGTGAAAGGAGAATTATACATATGTGTGTGCATGTGTGTACATATATATGTATAATTCTCCTTACTTGTTAGACATATTTTCTATGTTCATTTATATTCGTATATATATACATATCTATGTGTGAATATATACACATATATGGATGTATATATTTCTATGCATGAACACAGAAATATGACCAATCAACAAGGAGAATGATACATCTTAGTGCATAAAGGAAAGCTTAACCTAAGGGGTTATGGAAGGAGAAAAAAACTCCAGAAGGGCTTACCTTATGCAACAGAAATAAGTCAAGTGAGAAAGCAGGGAGGTCAAGGTTGAGAGTGAGATACCATTGTGTTAAAAATATATACTCATATGAGAAAATCTAGGAACCAAATGGAGAAGCATGGTGGCAAGTATTTTGGTAAAGATGAACAAAAGTAATATTTTCATCTGAGTATGTTACAGAGCTTCTGTGCAGAAAAAGGAAACAAATAGGAGAAATGATTATAAGTGTATATCAGAAACATGACAGTCGTAAAAGATTTAAATTATCTACACATGTGCTGGACCTTACTTTTTATCAATATCAAATAACTTCATTTCTTGGCTTGATCTGATGACAATTTCATCCTTCAAAATGCAGTGGAACCAAAAAAGGAACTTCTATTCTGGAAAGAATTCTCACTAAAAAAAAAAGAAACAAGTTCCAGAGGGTGGGGAATGACTATTCTATCTTAATTTGTTCTGGAAGAGAGAAAAGTCACACATGTACCCCAGATTTTTGGAAATGATATTTCAAAAAGTTCAGAGACAGGATAGCTAGGGAGGCATTACTTAATATTCTATAAAGGAAGCCAGCCCTGGAGATATGGGAATCTCTCAAGAATGGTATTCTGAAGACACAAAGAGAAACAATTCTAATCAGGAGGTGATGAGAAAATTGTTTAAAGAGATCCATATAAGATGTATACAGAAAATTGAAGCAAGGTCAGGTTAACAGTGGATAAATATAAAGTATGTCATGGTACTCTAAGAATAGTATCAGAAATAATAAATTCAGAATGAGCTGAAGGTGGTGAGAAAACTAAAGACAACAAAAACCTTTGGGATGTGTTGTTTTAAACTGGGAAAAAAGGAGAATCAAGAAAAGGGTAAAATTATTTCTGGGTATAACTTACAGATAAGAAAAATAAGAAAATAAACCTTTTAATTTTCTTCTTTTTTTTACCCAAAAGAATACTTTTTTTGTAATGGAAAGGACAGAGTAATAATGGAAAATAGGAAGTTAACACCCAAAGTGAGAAGTAAATTATCAAGAAAGCATCTAGTTGCTGTTGATGAGGGGTAGCTATGTCTTTCAGGACAAGGTCACCAGTCCTGAAGTCAAGGAGACTGATTTTCATGAGTACAAATCTGGCCTCAATCACTTACTAGCTGTGTGACTTTGGGCAAGTAATTTAGCTCTGTCTTACTTTCCTCATATGTAAAATGACCCGGAGAAGGTAATGGCAAACCATTCCAATATCTTTGCCAAGAAAGTCCCAAATGGGGTCACAAAAAGTTGGACATGACTAAAAAATGACCAAACAAAGCTATTGATGAGTTTAAGCTACTACAGCTAGATAACCATATCCTTGGGGACTGAACTAACTAGCAGATATGTTATTAAGGCATTTTTCTATGATATTGGAAAGATTAGGGAGAACAGGAAAGGTACAGTAACCCTGGAGACAAGTGACTACTCTCTCAATTTTCCCCAAAGGAAAGAAAATAGAACCTGCGAATTATAGGCCAGCAAATTTGACTTCAGTTTTTATCATAATTCCTGGATTTATTTTGCATTAGTGACCATGTAGTAAAGACACAGAGTGACAATGGCTACAAGATTTAGTCATAGTTTTATGGAAATGTTTTGCATAACTTTACATGTGGTTTCTTAATGAGGGCTGGATTGGGGATAAGGAGGAGAATCTAGAATGCAAAAGTTTAAAAAAAACAAATGTAAGAAAATTTATTTTAAATGTAACTGGGAAAAACATTAAATATATAAGAAAATTTTTTAAAAAATTAGAAATAGGACTATAGACTTAATATTCAAAAGAACCTGATAAATTTTTGAGTCCAACCTTATTTTATACGTAAGGACAATAAGGTCCATTGAAGTTACTTGCCCAAAGTCAAATGCATGGATAGTGGCAAAGCCAGGATTTGAACCCAGATTCTCTGAGTACTGTACCAGAACAAGTAAATCATATTTCCTTTTTTGATAGATCAAGGAAATATTAATGTTCTAGTTTATCCTACTTTTCAAGACAAACTTGCCATTTCTCTTGTTATCTTAGTGTAAGAAATGGGGAAATGTATATTATTACCTAATATTAGACAATAATGCAAATAAATAGATTCAGAAGTAACTGAATGGACAGAATAATTATTACAAGTTCAGCAACAACTGAAAGCCTAACACAGGTAGAATCCCTCTGGTATATTTCTTTTGTTCTGTCTTGTTTAATGTGCTTATCCATGTCCTGAATTAAGGTATAAATTGCATGAATATCACATTTTAGGATGACACAAAGTTGGAAAGAATAGTGAACAGACCATCTGACTGAGTCTGGGTCCAAAAAGACCTTAATGGGCTATAATCAGACAACATTTATAAGGAAGAGATATAGAGTTTTATGTTTGCATTCAAAAAAGTCAGCTTCACAAAGTACAATATGAAGGGAGATCTGAAATAGATCTTGGACTTCAGCTTAATATAAGCCTATAGCAAATCATAATAGTCAAATTATGATGATGATAAGCAGCAAAACAAGAGTCTAGGGACTGCATTGAGAAATATAGTGTCAAGAACAAGGGAAATGAATACACCTTAGTCATACTACAGAACTAAACTAATTAATTTCTGGGCATTGCCTTTGCTGGAAGGCAATTCATAAACTAAAGAGAATCCAGAAGAGGAAGGTCTAGTTAGTAAAGACTTGGGAATCATGCTATATCAGGATTAAATACAGCAACTAAGTTTTTTTTAGCTTGGAAAATAGAATCTTTCTCATGGATGGTATGGATTGAGATGGAAGCTATTTTTAAGTGTTTGAAGGAATCTTGTTCTCTTTAGTCCTAGATAACACCCTTGACCACCAAAAGTGTTTTTCTCTCCTCCTTCCTTCCTTTTTTCCCTTTCTCTCAGTGTGTTCACCCAGAACCCATCCTGAATGGTCAGGAAACAGGAAAACCCACCACTATCAGGGCTATTTTCTCTCCAGTAAAACACAATAAACAATTACAGCAAAATCAATGGAAAGAACAACAACAAACCTGAAATCTGGTGCATCCCCTCATTGCCTTAGCCTTTTGCTTTGTCTCTCTGACGGAAGTCTCTGTCCACTCCAATCTAATATGTACTTATCTACCAGAGTGTTTTTCTTAAAGCAGACACCATGTCACTCTCCTATTCAATAAACTCCAGTGGCTCCCTATTCTATTCAGGATCAAATTTAAAATGTCGTTTGACATCTAAAATTCTTCACAATTTGGTTCCTTCTTTTTCTTCCAGTCTTCTTAACCTCTACTCCATTCTGCATACTTTATAATCCAGCAACACTTGCCTTCTTACTCTTCCTCTTGTGCTCCATTTCTTCAATCCATGCCTTTTTAATGGCTACTTTCTATTCATAGAGTGCTCTCCCTTTTCACTTCCAACCATAGGTTTTGCTGTGGATGGAAACTGAAACCCCACCTTCTGTAGGATGGGTCTCCCTAACTCTAATTTCTAGTATCTTCCTTCTAAGATTACCTCCTATCTATTCTGTATATACAGATTGTTCCATTCATCAGACTATGAAATCCTAGAGTGCAAGAATTGTATTTTTGCCTTTCTTTGCATCTCTAACACTTAGTACAATGGAAGGCATTTCATAAATGATTATTAACTGATTATATATTAAAATTCAATTCTTCTCTTTCCTTAGGACTTTATACTTGCGTGCTCTCATCCTCATTTCATTTCCTATAATTTCCTGGTTGGATTAAGGCCTGGACTTCACATATTTTGCTTGTTTGCCTCCTTCCTATAAGTTAGCCCCATCAATTTTTTATTTGACTTTTGACTTTTGACTTGCCACTGTAATTCATTGATTCTGGAGCAGAAAGTAAAGCTGACAACAATGCACAATTCTACCTCATGTCAAATTATCACCCTTACAATGCCATTGTCTCCTTCAAGAATTAAGACTGAATGAATAATCAACCACCACCACTGCCACAACAGCAACAATAATCCAGTAAACTGTTTGAGCTCTTAGGTAAGCCTGAAAGTGACTGGCCTAAAATCTTGATATGGTGTGCTCTTCTCACTTATTCTGAACTCCCTTATTGAAGGAAAGAGTTCAGTTGATTAGAATGTCCTGAAAATATTCCTAAACTAGCCTAATATAGTGTTGTTCTTAAAACCACTAGTACAAATGACCTAAGAGAGGTAACCTACCTAAGATTACACTTATTAATATGAATTTAATTTGTCAGATCAGTTCAGTTCTATTCAGCAAAAAACGGGTACAGAGACTGACATCAAAAAGCAATGTGCATCCTCTCCCAGGGACAGCATTTAGAAGACGGGGTAGGAGGAGTAGACACATGTGACTTCTCGCCAACCCAGCAAGCTCAAATTGAATTCCTAGATGGTGTGATGGAAAAAGCATTGACCCATCAGGAGATTTGGATTGTAGTCTCCCATCTTCTGGATAACTAGTAATATAGCCTCGGGCAAGGAATCTAACCTCACTTGGTTTCTAATTCCTTACTTGCATGTATTTACCCTCTTGGAAATCTAGCCTCCAGAGGGGAATAGACAAACAATAAAAGCAATGAATGTGGTAATAATGGAAAGGATGCTGGTTTCGGAGTCAGAGGAACTGGTTTCAAATCCCAGTTCCCTAAACACCAGCTGTTTTATATTGGACAAGTTACTTAATCTCTCTGGGTTCCCATTTCCTCTTCTATAAAATAAAGGAGTTGGACTAAATTGTGTAAAAATTCTTTTTCATCTATAAATTCTGATGTCACACTCATATTCAGTGTGCTCTTTATTCTGTCTCTTAGAATCCTTGTTTTTGTTTAAGTCGCAGTGTAAATAGAAGCTTTCCTATATCAAACACTGCGGCACCCTTCCCCTCCAGTTTTTTGAGTATTCTCTTTTTGGTTTTCCTTTTGTTATCCTTATTTGTGTACATATTGTTTGTAAGTAGTAGATTGTAAGCTTCTTGAAGCCAAGGCTTCTTTCTTTTGTGTTTATATAGTATTGCCTTTGGAATATCCCCCTAAATGTTGCTTATGATCTTAAGGTTTCAGGGGTGCTAATGATATATAGCTCACAAGCTCCTCCCTCTGTGCTTCCTATTAATAGTTCCCCAGTAGACTCCACTGGCTCTTAGAAGAGGCATTTATTAACATGATATGGTAAGTAGCTACAAAACATTCTCCTATATAAACATGGGGCACACTTTCCACATAATATATGCAGAATTGATGAGAAAAAATAAGCACAATTTTAGAATACAATAGTAATGGGGCATGAATGTTCATTCATATATGGCCAATGAAGCTTTTGTTCTTCATTTTTTGACGTTTTCTTGACAAAGATACTGAAATAATTTACCAGCTATTTTATAGATGAGAAAACTGAGGCAGTCCCTCTCCACAGCTCAACTCTTCATGGCCAAAACTAATTCTTGAATGCATAGCTAGCTCTCTTTTCTACTTCCAAAAGTCCTTTCTTTGACAATGTTCCCTTTCTCAAGGGACTGTTAATTTTTCCCTAGCATGCTTCTCTCCTTCCTCAAGTGTGCCTTAAACTCTTATGAACTGATGAACTGCCAGCTGGGATATCTCCTTCTGGCCAAATTGCTCTTAGATACTAGGGCCATGCTAGAAGAAAATAAAAAACTTCCCTTAACATACTGTTGTGCTTTCCTCTTAAAAGTAACTCTGTTTCCTTGAACTGCCTTTTAAGGGTCACTTGCTTACCCCTCCCTTCTTTCCCTCAAATATAATAGGTCTTTTTTGCCTCTTCATGTGATGTAATTTCTCTCATTTTACCTCCATTTCCTCTTTCCAATGCAACCCCCTTTCTATTTTTAGTTTCTTTTTTATATTATCACAATAAAATCAAATTATAACTGTACTCTCTAAGTAAACCCGTAACAGACATATAGTTCTCAAGAGTCCTTTCCTTTTTACCTTTTTATGCTTCTATTGAGTTCTGTGTTTGTAGGTCAATTATTTTGTTCAGCTCCGGTCTTTTCATCAGAAATAAATGAAATTCACCCACATAATTGAATGTCCATCATATTCCCTGAAAGATAATGCTCAGTGTATCTGGATAGTTTATTCTTGGCTGCCTGCCAAGTTGCGTTGCCTTTCAGAATATCATATTCCAGGCCCTTCCATCCTTTAAAGTGGGAGCTGCTGGGTCCTGGGTAATACTGATTTTGGCTCCTTGGTGTCTGAGTTATTTCTTTCTGGCTGCTTGCAACATTTTTTCCTTGGTCTGATAGTTCTGAAATTTGGCTACGATATTCCTTGGAGTTTTCATTTGGGGGTCTCTTTCAGAAGTTGATTGGTGAATTCTTTCAATGGCTATTGCACCCTCTCACATAAATCATTAGCATTTTATATACTACCAACAGTGTCCAGCAGCAAGTGATACAAAGAGAAATTCCATTTAAAATAATTGTCAATAGTATTAAAATATTTGGGAATCTATCTGGCAAGGGAAAGCCAGGAACTATATGAACATAACTTTCCTCACAGATAAAGTTAAATCTAATCAGCTGGAAAAATATTAAGTGCTCATGGGTAGGCTGAGTGAATATAATAAAAATGACAATACTTCCTAAATTAATGTACTTATTCAGTGCCATACCAACCAAACTCCCAAGAAGTTATTTTACAAATCTAGAAAAAAATAATAACAAAGTTCATCTGGAAGAATAAAGGTCAAGAATTTCAAGGAAATTAATGAAAAAGGTGGCCTAGTTGTGCCATACCTAAAATTATATTATAAAAAATAATATAATATGAAATTATATTTTATCATCAAAATTATTTGATACTGGCTAAGAAATAGTTGATCAGTGGAATAGGTTAGGTTCAAAGGACAAAATAGTCAATGATTATAGCAATTTAGTGTTTAACAAACCCAAAGACCCCAGCTTTTGGGATAAGAACTTACTATTTGAAAAAAACTGCTGGGAAAATTGGAAACTAGTATGGTAGAAACTAAATATTGACACACATCTAATACCACATACCAATATAAGGTCAAAATGGGTCCATCATTTAGACATAAGGAGTGATATTATAAGCAAATTAGAAGAACATAGGCTAGTTTACCTCTCAGTTCTGTGGAGAAGGAAGGAATTTCTGACCAAAGAAAAGCTGGATGTCATTAATGAACACCAAATAGATAATTTTGATTATATTAAGTTAAAAAGTTTTTGTACAAATAAAACTAATGCAGACAAGATTAGAAGGGGAGGAATAAATTGTGAAAACATTTTTTACCTTCAAGAGTTCTGATAAAGGCCTCATTTAAAAAATATATAGAGAATTGACCCAAATTTATAAGAATTCAAGCCATTCTTTAATTGATAAATGGTCAAAGGATATGGAGACAATTTTTGGATGAAAGAAATTAAAACCACTTCTAGTCATATGAAAAGGTGTTCTAAACCACTATTGATCAGAGAAATGCAGATTAAGACAACTCTGAGGTACCACTACATACCTCTCAGATTGACTAAAATGACAGGAAAAGATAATGATGAATGTTGGTGTGAATGTGGGAAAACTGAGACACTAATACATTGTTGGTGGAGCTATGAACAGATCCAACCATTCTGGAGAGCAATTTGGAACTATGCTCAAAAAGTTATCAAACTGTGCATACTCTCTGATCCAGCAATGTTTCTACTGGTCTTATATCTCAAGGAGATCTTAAAAGAGACTTAAAAGGGTCCCACATGTGCATGAATGTTTGTGGTAGCCCTTTTTGTAGTGGCAAGAAACTAGAAACTGAATGGATACTCATCAGTTGAAGAATGGCTGAATATGTTATGGTATGTGAATGTTATGGAATATTATTGTTCAGTAAGAAACGACCAGCAGGATGATTTCAGAGAGGCCTGGAGAGACTTGCATGAACTGATGCTGAGTGAAATGAGCAGAACCAGGAGATCATTGTACATGACAACAGCAAGATTATACAATGGTTTATTCTGATGGAAGTGGCTCTTCTCAACAATGAGATGATTCAGTCCAGTTCCAATGATCTTGTGATGATGAGAGCCATCTACACACAGAGAGAGAAGTGTGGGAATTGAGTGTGGATCACAGTATAGTATTTTCTCTTCTTTTGTTGTTGCTTGCTTTAATTTTATTTTCTTTCTCATTTTTTCCCTTTTTGATTTGATTTTTCTTGTCCAGCAAATTAATTATATAAATATGTATGCCTATATTGGATTTATTTATATGTATATTTACCATGTATGACATATATTGGG
The DNA here is from genome assembly GCA_023553655.1 of Myrmecobius fasciatus. NCBI lineage: Eukaryota > Metazoa > Chordata > Mammalia > Dasyuromorphia > Myrmecobiidae > Myrmecobius > Myrmecobius fasciatus. The sequence goes on along the minus strand of JAJPUD010010965.1, from coordinate 27,188 downwards.
TTACTTGCCATCTAGGGGAGAGGGTAGGGAAAAGAGGGGGAAATTGGAACACAAGGTTTTGAAAGGGTCAATGGTAAAAAATTATCCTTGCATATGTTTTGAAAATAAAAATCTTCAATTAAAAAATGAAAAAAAAGAAAAAGGTATTTATAATCCATAAAGGAATGAGGGCTTAGAGGCATTTTTTTGCCATTTAATATTTAGTTAAGAAATATGAAAACTCTGGGCCTTAGGGGTTGAGAAGGAAATAGATGATCAAGGTTGAATTCCTTAAATTTGTATGCCTTGTGCATATAGTTGGTACATAATAAATGTTGGTTTAATTAAATTAAATTGAGATCTCTATCATCACATTTATTAGCACTTCTTTCATTATCACTATTACTTTCATCACTATCATCTTCTTAATAATCTCTCTTTGTATCAATTCTTCAAATATTAGAAAAAGCTATCATGCTCTTCCTGAGTTTTCTTCTCTCTAGGGTAATTATACTCTTTTATCCATAACCTCCTCTTGGGGCATGGCTCCCCATCTTTTTCTCATTTTAATGATTCTTCTTCAGTGACTCATCTTATATTTGGAATAAGCTGGAGTTTATCAGTGATTTTCGTAAAATGTGGCATTCATAATTGAATACAATACTCCCAGATGTATTTTGACCAAGACAGCATATGGGTTTACTACCTCATCAGTCCTGAAAAAAGTGGTGCACTGGAATAAGGGCTTAGAGAATTTATAGAAGATTTAGAGGGAAAAAACATATTCAAAATATTGGCACAGGCTACTTAATTAGCTGTAAAATCTTGGGCAAGGCACTTAACATCTCTGGATCTCAGTTTCTTCATTTATAAAAGGGAGAAAGGGAAGGAGATTCTACATGACCTTAGAAGTTCCCTCCAATTCTAAAGCAATGATACTATAGGTTACCATCACTACTGTAGCCTTCATCTTGCAAGAAAATAGCTTCTGTCACATCATAATTTCAAATTAGACAAGGTTAGATGCTTAATACCAATATACTCTTCAGGTTCAAAGTCAAGATGAAATGAGACACTAAATAGTCATTAAGTATTTTTCAAAGGCTTACTTTGTTCTAACAGTCAGAATTTGAAAGAAGAACAAGATGGAACTTAGCTTTTCTGGACACAGTCATCCTAATCTCCACCTGGAATTTGTCTGCTCATCAGAGAGACTCAGGTCTGATATTGTAAATAGACTCCATGTGGCTAGGACCTTTTATGCCCTTATTTGATTGGGAAGTTACTTGAGGAAGTCAGGGACAATCAAGTTCCAGGAGTAGCTTTGTTCTGTCCTACCCTATGTTGGCTGGGAAATGTGGGTAAGGGAAGGAGGATGCTTTAGGAAAATGTAGTCCAATCAGATCCTGGGGGGGGCAAATTTGTCCTATCTCAGTGCTCTTAAAAGAATAAGCAAAAGTCTTGTCCCTGTCACCTGGAAGCTGTCAGTATAAGATAAGCACAAACATGTAGAAGTCACCAACAAATAAATACAGACACTGATACATGACTAAAGAATTAAATATTTCCTTGAGTTAGTGCTGAGAGTGGGGGGCCCAGGAAGGAGAGAATGAAACTGTAAACTAATAATGACCAAAATTGGACCTTGGTGATTTATGATAAAATGCAGATCCTCCCTTCTTTGTAAGGGATAAGGGATGGGGAATATTGCATATGACATCATATTCTCTTAATATGTTATATAGTTTTGTTGGATTTTTAAAAATTTCTTTTTTATTCTTTGCTATAAGGGATATCTGGCTAGGGAGGGACATAATTAGGATGGATATATTCACAAAGAAAGGTCTTCAGATCCCTGGCTTTAAAGCTGGAAGAGACTTCAAAGCTCATCTAGTTCAAACTCTTCTTAGAGATGAAGAAATTGAGCACTAGAGATGTGAAGTGATTGGCCTGAGGTCACACAAGTAGGAAATGACTAATTGGAGATTCCAATTTAGATCCCATGAATTCTGATTGATACTTTTTTTCACTGTGTTATCTGCCTTCCTGTGATATCAAAATAAATGATACCACTAATAGCAACAACAACAATAACAAGGGACCTTAAAATAATTGTTTTAAAGTAATTGTTATATATTAAGACAATGCTGAGGTACCACTTCACAATTCTAAGATAGGCTAAGATGACAGGAAAAGATAATGATAAATGTTGGAGGGGACGTGGGTAAACTGGAACACTAATTCATTGTTGGTAGAGTAGTGAATCCAACCATTCTGGAGAGCAATTTGGAACTATGCCCAAAGGGCTATTAAACTGTGCAAACCCTTTGATTCTACAGTGTCTCTATTGGGTCTGTATCCCAAAGAGATCTTAAAGGAGGGAAAGGGACCATGTGCAAAAATGTTTGCAGCAGCCCTTTTTGTACTGACAAAAAGCTGAGTGGTTGTCTATCAGTTGGGAAATGACTGAATAAGTTATGCTATATTAATATAATGGAATATTATTGTTCTATGAGAAATGATCAGTGGGATAATTTCAGAAAAGCTTGGAAAGACTTAAATGAATTGATGCTGAATAAAATGAGCAGAACCAAGAGAAAATTGTACACAATAACACAAGATTATGTGATTATCAACTGTGATGAACTTGGCTCTTCTCAACAATGCAGTGATTCAAGGCAATTCCAAAGGACTTGTGATGAAAAGAGTCATCCAAATTCACAGAGAGAACTATGGATACTGAATATAGATCAAAGCATAGTATTTTCACATTTTTCTTGTTGTTGTTGTTGTTGTTGCTTTTTTTCTTGTGTTTTTTCCCTTTTGATCTGATTTTTCTTGTGCAGTATGATGAATATGGAAATATTTAGAAGAACTGCACATTTAATCTATATTAGATTGTTTGCTATCTTGGGGAGGGGATGGAGAGAGAGAAAAATTTGGAACAGAAGATTTTTGCAAAGGTGAATGTTGAAAACAATTTTTGCAAATATTTGGAAAAATAAAATGTTATGGAAAAAACCCAAAGTGTTTTGAAAATTTAATATTCCCTGTGCATCAGAACTGTCAGTCTCATTGCTATTTGCAAACTATGGATACCATATTTCCTTACACATTTCCTTCTCTTTCCCTCACCCCCTAACTATTTTAAATTGTAGTTTTGTGCTGGTTGATTATTAAATTTTCAGTGTGAGAATTTACATGTCAGATATCAGGAAACTAAAAAAAATCAAGAGTTTAACATTATTTTGTTGATTTCTACACTTCAGAAAAGGATAAAACATTAATAATGCAGATTAAATTTAACAGTACGTGAATACATTTTTCTTTTGAGAGCAGATGCTAAATATTTAGCAAGAGTATTTTACTCATATATTCCTCTCCCCCATTTTACATCTTCCCTTCTCCTTTTTCTACTACCTCTCATAACTTTTAGAAAAAAAATTAGTAAAATATTTCCTACAAAATTTCTATAACTTTTTTTTCTGACTCTGAGATGTCAGTATGAACCACACAGAGACTTGTCCCTTTTACTCATGATAGAACACCCCAGGAAAGGAATTTTACTGTGGTTATAACATCTATAATTTTGTGAACTCATTTTATTACTTCTGTGTTGCTTTGCTAAAGTTTCAGTTTTTTAAGCTTAGTAAATTGGGATCAGTCTCTCATGAAAGTTAGGAGAGTCATTGAAGCTGCCCCTGGGAAAGGAGGCTAGAGAACAGGCAGCCACTTTCCTGCATCATCCCCATCCTCCTCACTCACTCTAATTTCAGGCAGGAAAATACTGCATCCTCAGTGGAGGATGAATTTGGGGATAGGAAAGGGACTTAGTGAGCTTGTGTAAATCATTTTCACCTTTATTAGCTTCAGGCTGCTCAAATGTCAAATGAGAGGGTTAGATTAAATGATTTCTAAATACTTTTCCAGGTACAAAATTCTATGAATCTAAGAATAGTAATAAGTTATAATTGTAAATTATGATAAATAATACTGCAGTGTTCTTTGTGGGGGAGGCTGTTGAAGATGTGGGATGAGCTCAATTTCAGTAAAGTAGGAACAAAGATTATCTCTTAGGAAGGTGGAGGAAGCAGGTAAGTAGGAGTCTGAACAGAGAAGAAGAGACATGGAGAAGCCATCATAGGAAATATGATAGTGAGGAAAAAGTGGTATGATGGATAGAGCTCTGGGCTTGAAATCAGCACAGTTCATTATCTTCATTCATTCAAATCGTGTCTCAGATCCTTACTAGCTGTGTGCACATTGGCAAGTCACTTAACTCTGTCTCAACTTCCTCATCTGTAAAATGGATTGGAGAAGGTAATGACAAACCACTTCTGTATCTTTGCAAATAAGATGTGCATGAAGAGTCAGACACAGTGGAAATATTATTGACCAAAGGAAAAGATGAATAAAAGGATCTCCTTGTAGAAGCTAACAGTAAAAAAAACCAAAACAAAACCAAAAATGCAATAAACAGAGTCAGTACCATTTGGCAGTCCAGGAAAAGGAACAGAGTTCTCAAGGCATGATGGAGTGAAAATAATGCCAATCCTGGGGTTAAAAGACATAAGTTCAAGGCTTAGCTTTGCTATCAACTCATCACTCATGTAAACCTCAAGTTAAGTAACCATTTTTCTCTTCTATAAAGTAAGGCAGTTGGATTAGAAGATTTCTGAAGTCCCAGGTTGAGCAACTTGTTTATTTTGAATTCAAATTTAATTATTTATTCTAAGATCAAAGACAAATTATTCTTCTATTTCAAAATCACAGAATTTTAAAGAGATTTCATGGTTTTAACCACTGAAATGCATTGACCTGTGTAGAAATTGGATCATCTAGGTTCTTTATGACTACAATAGTGCTTTCATTTGATATTGCAGACAGGATAAATAAACAAAAAGGCATATCTTTATTCAGCAACTGGATCTAAATCATTTTGAAACCTTGATATTACTAAGCAACTCAACATACATTTTTCATGTAAAAGTAAAACATTCTGTTGGAGTCCCCAGAACATTGTCTGCACATTTAGGATAAAAAGGAAAGTATAACAACACAAATGATTTTTCTTTTAAATGCAGTCTTTCAAATAAAGATATCACTTAGGTTTTTTAACTAAGATTCTTTTCCATTAAATTCCCTGGGGAGATGTAGAAGAATGACTCTTGTCCATTGAAAGCATTTTTTCCAGATGATCTCATTATAGGATCTCTCTTTCTTTGTTATTTTCAGTTAGAACCAAAATTCCAAGTCCATGCTACAGAGTGCATGGGCAACTTCCTTGTTATGACTGCTTAGATTTTATTGTCTCTCTTTTTACCAAATCAACTTACTCAAATATTCCAAGTGTTCCCATGTGAGACTGTTATGTTGCTACCTTCCCCACTCTCCTTTTTTTTATTACATTTTTCTAATCTAGTTCCATTTTTGTGAGCCTACGTTCCATGTCTAAGAGTTGTTTGTTTTTGGCCATATATCAAATGCACACAGTGTGGGAAAAGAATGTTAAAAATGCAACCTGGCACCCAAGCAACATTTGTTGATTTTTACCCTTCAAAAACATCATCTTCCCTTTTGACTTCTGTAGCAATAAGTGGTGGTATGAGAATTAGCAGATAATTGAGTTAGAAAAGGAAAATAGTCTAAAAGGTAAGTCATCAGAGTTGGTGAGTGAGAATCATGTCTGAAACATTGTAAAAGAAATAGTTTCAGGGCTTAACCTGTTGGGAAATAATTGGGCAGAACTTTTAAAAGGAAGGACTACACAAAGCAATTTCTCAAGGTACTAGCACCCAGTGGGGCTCACACTTTCTTGTGGCAGTGTACACATTGCAGTAATTGAATTTTATACATTGTGGCCCTCCTCATTGTGACCCCTCTGATAGCCATCATCACAGTGCCATTGACATATCAATACTTCCCCAAGGCCTTCCTTCTTCCCTAGGTTTCAAAAAAGGTAATACTAGAATCTTTGGGGGATAGACTGATACTTCTTCCAATACCACTGGATTCTTTTGGGATATCTTTTATGCTACCATTATTTAAAATGAAAAATTTCTAATGACTCAATGGTTGGGTTGCAGAAGAAACAACTGCTGGGCATTCACCCCAAGAGTTGATTCTAATAGGTAATGAAAATTATATTGAAAATCTAAACACTTTGGGGTATTTATTCAGAGATTGTTTATCAATCAATTGCTAAACATTTATCAAGTGCTTAATATATGCCAGGAGAAGGTAGGTGGTAAAGTGGATGGAATATTGGGCCTGGAAACAGGAAGAGTAATCTCCCTGAATTCAAATCTGGCTTCAGACACTTACTAGCTGTGTGACCCTGATTAAGTCACTTAACCCTGTTTGCCTCAACTTACTCATCTGTAAAATGAGCTGGAGAAGGAAATAGCAAATCACTTCAATATCTTTGCAGGGAAACCCCAAATAGGATCAAAAACAAGTAGACATGAATGAAAAATAAGTGGAATAAACTGAATCCAGGCACTGTTGAGTATTAGATATACAAAGACAGAAATGGAAGAGTTCCAGCCCTCATGAAATTTAGTTTATAATGGGAGATACCATATATATATGCATATATAAAATATGTGTATGCCTACTGACCCTCTCAATAGAATGCAAGCTTCTTCAGGGTAGGGAAATCTCCTAGGATGTTATGGTAATAATCTAGGCTGAGAGATAAAGCCAAGGTGGGCCATGTGAGTAGACAGAAGAGGACAGATGCAAGAGATATTGTGGGTTTGGGGGAAAGATAATGAGTTCAGTTTTGTAAAAGTTGAATTTAAGATGTTTATGAGACATCCAGTTTGAATTATCAAGCAGTACATAGAGTGCTGGAGTTGGAGTTTTCTCAGGAAGAACTGAGTTCAAATTCCACCTCAGATAATGATTATCTATGTGATCCTTGACAAATAACTTAAAGCATAATTTGCTTTCATTTCCTCATCCATAAAATAGAGACAATATTAGCACTCATACTGGTTATCATGAGGATCAAATGAGTTAAACAAGGGTAAAGTGTTTGTAAACCTTAAAGATCTATATAAATTCTAGATATTATTGCAATTATAGTTATAATTCCTAATAAGCAGAGATATACAACTTGAGCTCAGGAAAAAGATCCAGGCTGATTGATAGTTTGGTAGTCAGATACCATTATCATTTTTTCATTTCAGATAATTCTGTATGTTGGGGCTTTATTTACTACACAATCTTTTGAATTCACCTTTGTCATCATTATCTTTCCTAGTTAGTACACAAGTCGGATGTGAAAGATGCTTTTATAAGTAGCAGACATTACTAATACAATGGAAACAATTTTTTTTTCCACTCCAGCTAAGTCCACTATATTATTTCAACTGCTTGTTGCAGAAGAAAAAGCTATACCTAGGGGTTAATTTTCCATTTGGACTTTGCCCCCTTTTCCTGAAGCACAGAGTCAGAAATGGAAGAAAACCCCACTTGCTGATTACTAGCAGGTGGGCAACCATAAAGTCAATGTTTCTGTTTCTTGCCTTGGGTCATACAATAAATTACATTACCAGCAGGCCATGAAACCAGGATTCTTTACTGTGTCTCCATTCTCGAAAATGTGAGCTATAATTCATATTTATTTATAGAGTAAGGTCCTTGTATGGCATTAATATCCTTTTTATGCAACACAGAGAGCTTCTTTGGAAATCAATGGGTTTTTTTGGGGGGGGAAGAATATTATTTTGAGTCTTTGTTGTCTTTACTTTTAGAAGCAGGGAAAACAAGCCTCAGGAAATCAGTTCTGCCAGGACTTGTCTTTATTGTTAATGAACAGAACAGGAACATAACATCAGGCCTGATGAAAAAACATTCCATGCCTTTTGTAGAAAGGGAATGACAGACAGACTGAGAAGAGGTGCCATTGGAATTTTTTAGTTCTTCCTATTCACTTTACAGAGGAAAAAGAAGATAAGACTGAGAAGAGAGGTGACTTACCTGAAGTAATACAAATAGTAAATGGTAGAGCTAAAAGTAGAACACAGGCCTCTTTATCCCCCCTTCATTACTATTCCTTCTCCTGTCCTCATAATGCCCAATAAGAGATTTGGTGACAATAAGTCAATTAAACCATATTGAACTCACTGGATTTTAGGCAACGATGTTCACACAAATTCACATCTTCAAATGAATTTAATTTGGCATATGTTATATTATATTGTGTTTTTAAATGTTCTTCTCTATGTTCATCTAAGATGCTCCTTGAAGTCTCCATAGATGTTAATCAGTAATATGATTACAAGAGATACTTTGTTAATGTATAAACAAAAACAGCAACTGATAAAAAGCTTGGCTAAAATTGCATGTTTGATATTTTAACCATTTTACCTGATTACCTGAAAATAAAATTCTGATAAAAGAAATACTTTTATTTTCATCAAGCACATTCATTATTTGTTCAGATGGTCAATTCATAGTAGATATAGGTGATAAAATTTTAAAATCATATTACATTATTGAATCATTTTGATATGATTATTCTAGATTATGTCCTATAATGATCAACAGTTTGACCAAATCACCCTAACCTTATCAAGGCACATACAGAGGTCTCTTGGTGCTTGGTGGAATAAAAATGCCCACACAAATATAAGTGTCTATTGAACTCTACTACACATGAAGAATTACAGTAGATGTCAATTAATATGGAAAAGATTTGTTTTGTTTGGCTGAGGTAGCAGGAGTAGGAGGGTACAGGTTCAAAATTTAATAATATAACTTTAGACTGGATGGTAGAAACAGGTCTGTAAAAATTATACATTCAAAAGTTAAATGAGTTGCATCAAGAATCAGTGATTTTTCTGCCACTTGAGCAAAGATGCTCAGTTGTTGAATTATGCTATAGAGAGAGTTCTTTTTCAAGAGTAGGGTGGACCAGATGGACACTGAGGTCTTTTCCACGTCTAAAATTCTGTGATTCCATCATTCCTAATGTCAATAAAACTTCTTATGGTTTATTAACCTTTCTCTAATGACCTTCACAGATCACGATTATTCCAATTCCTTAAGTCCATACCTTTTTCAGGCACTGACTCACCCAAATACCCATTTCCCTTTCCATCTTGAACTTGCCCATGGATCCCATTTTTGCCCAAACCCATCCATAAGTACTCCTGAAATAATAAGTTTCAATTTGTAGTGTCAAATATTTGTCTATATTCAGAACCATGAGCCCAGTACATAACGTCAATTAAAATCTGAATGGGATGAAAGAAATAAAAAGGGTGACCATATCAAAAGATATATTTAGAATCAGAATATTTGAAGATTTGTACTTTCTTCTTTTTTTTAGAACAGTCTCTGCCTAAACCATCCCACCTAGAGGAGCATCTCATTCAATCAAACTTTATATTATGTCTCTATTTGTAAGATTTCTAGAGAAAAAAATCTACCCTTTGTACTAATATAAATGTTGTAACTATTTCCATTGGGGAGCGATATCAATAAATCAGTTAAACACCCTCTTTCATAGATGTGGAGTTGTTAAATACATTTTTGTAGTGTTTAGAAAACCCCTTTCCTTTCAAAAGTGAGAATCCATTGTAAACATGCCTTCTTTATACTGCAATCTTTTGTTTTCAAAATAACAGAAGTGTTTTAGTGCTGAAATACAAATCTTGTATAGGGCACGTATGTTCCTCAGAATCAGATGAAAGTTAGTTATCTAGACTTGCATATTATTTAATTGTTCAACAGCAACTTACATATAAGGTGTGTTATCTTACAAACCATTATCAGCCAACATCATTTGAGATATATACATTTCCTCACAATGACCTGGTGGGGATTGATGCAAGCCTCATCATCCCAAATGGAGAGATGTGGAAACTGAATTTCGAAGATATTAAATGATTGAGTCATAGTCATACAAATAGTATCCATGTACCACAAAGGTTTAAATTCAGGCCACTGAATTCCAAACCTAGCACTTATAGGCACCTAGACTTGGAGGTAAAAGTAACTTTAGACATCATCTAGGCTACTTTTGGGGGCAGCTAGGTGGTGCAATGGAAATAGTGCCAAGTCTGGAGTAAGAAAAGTCTGAGTTCAAATCCAACCTTAGAAATATACTAGCTATGTGACCTGGGCATGTCACTCAACTATTTGCCTTAGTTTCCTCATCTGTAAAATGAGCTATATCTCTTATACTACTAGTAAATGGACTAGTATTTTTGCCAAGACAACACTGACTAGCATCATAAAGAATCAGACACAATAGAAAACTACTGAACAACAGTAAATAATATTCATAACATATAAATATTATATTTCTATATATAGTATATACACATTCATATATCCAGGGTTTACTGTCAGTGTTATTTGATCCAAACCTCTGATTTCTTTTGTGTAAAGAAGTTCTAAGGCAGAAAAAGTTCTCTCCCTTATACAGATCAGTACTTAGCTTCAGCTTAGAATCTTAGGGAATTGCCCACTCACGGGACTGCCTGTCATCCCCCAGACAATACCATCAGAGACAAGTCTTGTCTCATCTTTTCTGGCATGTAAAAACAATCCAATATCCACTATGCTATGCTGTTCCTCCTTGTGTTCAGGAATATGCTGGAAAAAAGACTAGTCATTATAGGCCACATTTAAGTTTTATAAAAGCTTTATGTGCAGCGGAAATACAGTTTATATTCAGGTCGATATTCTTATAACATGGTTTTTAGCCACCAAGATATTATTTGGAAATAAGCTGCCCAGTAGAAGCAAAATCAAAGGCTGTGAAATTGTTTCCATATTTTGAAAAATTAATTCTGATGGCAGGGAAAAGAGTTTAATTTAAATATCAAAGGAAACTGTCATACTATTTATTTCCAAAAAAAGATTTTGATAAATTCAAATACATATTAAATTAGGAATTTAAAAAAAGAAGCGATTTTAAAGTATTGGTAGTCTTCTAAACAAAAATCATGGCTTCTGGCCAATGGAACCAATTTCAGAAAGGTATCTCTTATCCTTTGTCAGATTCAAAAGGAATGTGTTTCCTAAGCTGTCCCTTTCACTAAAGTGCAAAAATCACTCAAAATCTATTACTACAACACAAAGAAAAGGCAAATCATTTCCCTTGTGACCCTTGATGGCTCCCATTTCAACTGGTCATGTGAACTGCGTAATTATCAGCAAGTAGTTAACTCTTTTAAGTTTAGTTGAAGTGGGTATCCATCATATGGAAATGTGGTGTTTTGCTAGAATTTTAAAAGGTTTCTGAGAACACTCATAAATATCCTTTCTTTAGCTGGCAGAACCTGATGGGTAAAGTCTGTCACTTCAAAGTTTGCTCAGACTTCCAAGATTTTTTGAAGAGGAGGGGCAAGAACACAGGAATTTTAGAGTTAGACAAGATCTCTGAAGTCACATAAACAGCTGTTGTTGTTGTTCAGTGATGTTCGACTCTTTCTGACCCCATTTGGGGTTTTCTTGGCAAAGGCATTAGAGTAGTTTGCCATTTCTTTCTCCAGCTCATTTTACAGATGAGGAAACTGAGACAAACGGGGTTTAAATGACTTCTCCAGCATCACACAGCTAATAAATATCTGAGACCAGATCTGAACTCAGGAAGATGAGTTTTCCGGATTTTAGTCCCAGTACTTTGTGCACTATGGTACCATCCAAACTGCTCCATGTAGAAAACATTGTATAATAATAGCTAGCATTAACAGCACTTTAAGGTTTGCATATGTTGTTTTATTTGAAGCTCACCACAAACCTTGTGAAGTAGGAATTGATATTATCCCCATTTTACAGTTAGGGAAACTGAGACTGGTTAATGCTTTTACCAAGGATCACATAGCTAATAATTATCTAAGGTGGGATTTGAATTCAGTCTTTCTGAGTTCAAATCTAGCATTCCATCCATTGTGACATAATAGCTGCCTACAACAGAAAGAGGGCCAGATTTGGAGTTGAAGAATCTAATCTCAAATTGCAACTCTGGTTCTTATCATTTGTATTACCTTTAAAATAACTAAGGGAGGTCTTTCTGGACCTCAGTTTTCTCATCTGTAGAAGATGATGATCAGTAAGTTACGTTCCTGTTCTATATGTGCCATTTATTTCTTTAGGCTCCTTTAGTCTTTGGGCCCTGGGCCTTGACAGTATGTCTCTCAGGGAGTAATTTTCTCATGACTACAATATAGTTTATTAAAGAAAAATAATGATTTCTACTAAATGTAAAATGTAGCAAAACAAAACAAAAAGATAAAAAAATGTATGCTCAAAAGAAAATATATTTATTGTGAAATGAATGAAGCACTAGAATTAACTTGGTCGTCAGGTCTTTCCTTGATATCATTGTTGTTTTCTTCTCCCGTACAAAATGCAATTTTCCCCTTTGATTCACATTGTACATTTGGAAAGTTTACATTATAATTACATTTAAAATTGAACTTTTTCAGGTTATCATAATCTTATCCTTTAAGTATAAGTAACATTCTATGCTGGAAAAACTGAAAGACTGATTTCAGCCTAACAATCAATTAATAAATCAGTAATTTTTTATTGATCACCCACTATGTGAAAAAGGCACTATGGAAAAACACTAAGTGATAGAAAAAAGTTGCAACCTATCACCAATTCAATCAGACTAATAACAATTATAATCTGTTAGGGAAAAAAATAAGCATTCACTGAGGATCTACTATGTACTGGGCATTATGCTAAGCTTTTTAGAGATATTTTCTCATTTGATCTTCACAAAAACCTCAGATTAAAATGTGTCACAGGCAAGATTTAACAAAGTAAAATTGATTTTTTTTTACTTAAATTCTCTTGGATCCTTGGAGAAAACCTACACAGTATAATGTTTTCTATGAAGGAAATTTATCTCAAGTTGTATTCTCAGTAACTGTCAAGTAAAGAAAAAGTAGCAGAGGTCTGCATGGTGTAATGCAAGGCTGACATTAGATTCTATAAAAATCAGGATCCCAGAGAATTTAAGTAAAAAAATTGAAATTCAAATCAATATTGTATCATATTATATGTGAGAAGGCTGCTTTAAAAGTTATTTTTTAATATTTTTATTATAACTCTTCAGTTATGCTATATTTACTTTACATTTACTTTGTACATTGCTGAGACACCAATTTAATTAATAACAATTTGATTAATAATTAATTAGACTCAGTTATCTATAAAAACAAAAATCTCATCTAATTACATACAGTTAGCTAAGATATCCCAATACATAGCCCATTACTTTAGTGAACACAGAAATGCAGGCTTAAGGACACCTTGGGAATCCATCTGCTTAGGTACTGGTCCAGATTCTAAATTAATAAATTTTTATTTTCTGCATTTATATTCGACCCGGCATGGTGCTGATGGCTTCTGGACACCTATTAACTGGTTAAATTTCTGAAAACAAGAATTGAGTAGGATTATTTAAACAAATCAGTATGGAAACAAAAGATTCAATAAGCCCCAACTTTATTTTTTTTCTATTTTCTTAGAAAATATACAATTAGATTCCACAGCTTTTGGCTTGATTGTCTTTTTCTTTTTTTAAAGTTTAGGCTCATTTTGATACCGTTAAATTGGGGTGAATTATAATTTAGACTAATCACTCTTGGGGTCTTGGTGGACTATTTAATGTCTGGGTTCAATTCTCTGGTTTGTGGGTCTCTTTAAGTTGTCTGACCCTCATAAAAGACATAGTCTTTTCTTCCTTTCTTTTTCCTTCTCTTCTGCCTTCTTCTTCTCTTCCTCCTCCTCCTTTCCTCTTCTTTCTTATTTTTCTTCTGTCTCTCTGTCTCTCTCTCTCTGTCCTTCTCTCTCTTTTTCTCTTCCTTCTGTTTTCCTTACCCCATCTTTTTTCTCTCTTGTTCTTTTGCTCTCACTCAGATCTTGATAGATAGATATACAAATAAATAATAGACAGTTTTGTCCCTCTCATTTCTATTTTGTTAAGATTTTTATGAAGACTTCAGGAAAATGCATTTTCTAAACCAACTCTTTCTGGCCAAGAGTCTATCATTCCCAAATATTGAACCTTGGTCCAGATATACAAATCCCTTCTTCTTAAGCAACTATATTCACTTTAATAACTCTATTTTCCATCTGAAATCTGTGACTAGAAGCAGAGGGAAAACACCACCTATGTCCTATAGGTAGTCAGTATTTTTCACAAAAACTTCATAATTTTTGTAATTATTATCAATGATCTTTGGTTCACTTCACATATTCCATTATCATGGGTCTACTTTTTGTGACCCACTACCCATGTGTTTTCCCCAAATACCCAGGTTTTATTATGTACTCTTCATCTTTTTTTTCTATTCCCCAAATGATATTTCCCTCTACTATTATCATCCCATGAGGTATAAGAAAGCTGAAGTTTGAAAAGGCATGTATTGTCTTTATAAGCTAAGTAGCAAATAGACAATCTGATAAATCAATCTATGCTAAGAGGAAACAGTTTGAGGTTTTCCTGGTAACCTATATAAGTGAGCATTTTAACTGTGGCCTTCAAAGGAAAACAATCCTACTTTTTATATTTGACTTGTTGATAATTCTAATGACAGGGATTTTAGACCCTATTAGACAAGGAAGAAGACTTCTTTTGGCAATTGGGGCTTTTTTAGTGCCCCTTATATCACATGGTAGCTCAGTTTTGGAGATGACTTGAAAAGTCATTTTAGCAAAACTTCTCAGAGTGACAGAGCAGCCCTTGACAAAACTGAGCACTCAAGATTTATGGCCGTCACTGGTAGCTTTTAAGACACTGAATCTGAGACAAGGATAATAGTTGTATGGGTGAAAAAAAGAGACAAGATCCACCAGAGCTCATATATCAAGTTGGCTCTGCCTCTGATGCTTCTAGTAAAATTGTATTCAGCTAAAAAACCTGTCAGTGTACTTGGAAATCCAATTTATTTTAAGGATAGTAGAATTATTTTAGTTTGCTAGGTAACTACTCAATGCTACTCAATAAGCATTTATTAAGTACTTACAATATGTAAACATAGTAAAGGATGAAAGAAACAAAGAAAAAAATAAAACAGCTCTTGCCCTCAAGGAGTTTGTATTTTACTGAAGAAAAACAATATTTATACAGATAACTTTAGGACTATTTGATTTCATTGGTATAGAGATTCCATAGGTGAAGAAATTTATTCTAGTAACAGAGACTAGTAGTTTAACTAGTCTTCAAGAATTGCCTGGAACACTGAGAACTTAAGTGATTTGTCCAGGATTACCTTCATTAATATCTGTCAGAAACAGGGCTAGAATCTGGATTTTTTTTGGTTTCAAAGCTGGCTCTCTACGCCTTTCTGTCTGTATACACAAATAAGTAAAGGGAATTTTAAGAGAGGGAAATAACTGAGGAAGAAAAGGAATGATTTGGAAAGTGATATTTGAAGTAAGGTAGTTACGTCCACCCCTTTTTTCTCCTATATTCCTTGTTCATACACATGTATTTATGAAATAGCCAGAAACAATTTCCTGGGTTCTCTGAAAAGACCACTTAGGTATAAACCTTTGCAAGTTGGTCAGTGAATTCATGATAGGCAGGCTAAGTGCACACACCGATGTGGGGTTAGGGTAGCTAATGATTTTGGAGATAGCTTAAAATAGTTTTAACAAAATTTCTCAGAATTAACCTGTCAAGATTTATGGTCATCACCGGTAGCTTCTAAGACACCAAATGTGAGACAAGGACAATATCTCTATGGGTGGATAAGGCAGGGTTCCTGAATAAGCCTGGTAAACTCCAAGCAGTGCCTTCAATACCAAAATATTCGATTATAGATTAAGTCACTTCGGATTGTGGCTATTGAAGGCACTGCTTGGAGTTTACCAGGCTTATTCAGGAACCCTGCCTTACAGGAACAAGGAACACTGATACCCAAACTGACGGTCATTGTCATTATTAACAACCTCGTATGTTAATCAGTTCTAGTTCATTTCGGAATAGGCTTGACATTCAGGACCTCATTTTTCAGTAAGGGCCCTAGGAAGAAGTCTATGGTGTCAGAATTTTTGATGGGAAGAAAGAAAAGCCTCCTTTTCCAAATAGCATCTCAGTTGACCTTTAAGACAACACTAAGGTAGGTGTTATTATCTCCAACTTTATAATGAGGATAATGAAGTTGAGACAGATTAAATATGTTGTCTAGAGCCTCACAGTTAGTATCTGAGGCAAGATCCAAACTCAAGTTTTCCTGATTCCATATGGACACTATCCACTCTGCCCTCTTGTTGCAAAAAAGAGAGCAAAGGAAAACTATTAAATTGTACCTACAAATTTGGAAGGAGACACTGAGAATATGTATTATATTTTGTTATTTAATTTAGTTTTATTATTTTACTTTGTTAATAATTCTGGTAATTTTTAAAAATCTGGCTAACATGTAAATGGTCCAGATTTATGGTGTTTGGTTGGATATTAATTCCACAGCTGCTTTGAATGTTGGTTAATTAATATTTGTTATAAATGCTGCATTTGTGACAGTAATAAAACATTTTAAAATTAATTAAAATTAAACAAAACCCTGGATTTTTTACCTGTCTGGGAAATGGATCCAGCAGTTTAAATTCGTACTTATAAAATATTAAGGCAACATAGGTTTCAATCTCCAGTAGAGCGAACCACCTAAAAGGAAAAGACAACAATATATAGTCAAGATAATATGAAGCATACAATTCACAGAGAGTATCCAGAAAATATATAAATATGTTTTACATTTTTCTTTCCTGTTCTTCAGTATAAATTTGCATTACTGAGGGAAAAGCAGTAAAAATTTTAATATTTCTATGCTCCATGAAATATGTTAATGACTTGGTGTAAGGCCAGAGAATTAGATTTTTAAAAATTGTTTTGTTCACTAAAACCACCTGGAAAATATATTATAGGTAATCAGGATATGAAAGAGGGCAGAGCATAGTGGAGAGAGGGCTAAATTTGGAATCGAGGAGACCTGTGTTCAAATTCTGGTTCGGACATAGTATTATTTCTATGACAGTGAGCAAGTCACTTAATTAATCTGTGTCTACAGGCAAATGTCTAAATTTAGGCTGGTCTGCTTCTGAGAGGAGCTTCCCCATTAAGAATTCCTTATATTAATGAAATTATGAATCTAGACTCTTCCCCTTTCACAAACAAAAAATCTCAGAAGCTTGAAAAATATAATTATGATTCAGATAGATTCTATTTCAATTTTTTACTTCATGTTGCAAAAATGGTCCTATATGCCAATAACAATAAACATTTAACACTATCTATTATGCCAATTAAAAAATTTGTAGGTGGAAAAGACATTTGGAGATCATCTAGTCTAAACCATTTGTTTTACAGATAAGCGGTATAGAAAAAGTCCAAAGAGATGGATTGGAATCTAGATCCTTTTACTCTAAAACTGAGACACTTTCCTTTTCAATGCTATTGTTTCCCAATCCTAGAAAATAAGATCTTTATAGTCTAGTTAATGATGAGGTCAAAAGTAAACAACTCTAGTTCCAGGACATTCTGATTTGTTCCTCTGAAGTCTCAGAATTTCTACTGATTAGTGTGTAAAAAATTCCTCTTACTAATAATTTGCAATAAAGTGTGTTACTATCAAATTTCACAAGAAACTGATAAAGGTCGTTGGGAGACTTTATGTATTTCAATTCTTGTGATATAATTCTCCATTTTCATTGGAGATGGTATCTAGTCAGAGTTGTATCTAACATAGGAGCATACCTTTCAATTAGAATAATCACAGAATCAATTAACATTCGCCATAAAATAACATAGTTCAACCCCCTCGTTTTATAGGAAACTGATGCACTCAGTGATTAGACTAGACTAAAACGAGTATGTTCAGTTTTTTTTTTTTCAGTCGAGTCTGACTTTCTGTGAAACATTTTGGGTTTTTTTCTGGCAAAGATAATGGAGGAATATGCCATTTCCTTCACATATGAAGAAACTGAGGTGAATAGGGTTAAGTGACTTGCCCAGAATCACACAGCTATTAAGTCAGGACACAGTCATGCCAATTATTCTAAGTCACCTAACTGATTTATTTTATGTATTTATTATTTGTTTGTTTTAGCATTAAGCCATCTCCAATCATCAGGCAGTTTTTAGATCCCATGATGATAACATAGCCAATGTCAACCTATAGTCAATCTCTTTCAGCCTCAATTAGCAATGTAGAAGAAGCACTGAATTTGAAAACCAAAGAGCTGGGAGGACAACTTCAGTTATAAAAAATGCTATTCTCTGGGATTTGATTTCCTCAAATGCAAAATGAAGGTATTAAATAACTCTAAGAAATTCTATGATTTTGTGATAATTATGCAAAGCTGTAATGGCAGAATCAGGATCCCAAAAGATTTCAACAAGCTAAAACATCATAATCAAATCTAATAAAATGAAATGCAAAAGGATTAATATAAAGCTTTACCCTTGAGTTACCTAAAAAACCCAAAAACCCAAGATACAAACAACAACAACTACACAAACACCAGATAGTGGGATGCACACTCAGTGAATTAGTAAAATAATGTGATAGGCAAAAATCCAAATACAATCTTGGGTTGCACTGAGAAACAGAGTTTCCAGAAATAAGGAAGTGATAGTCCTTCTATCCTACTCAGAGTACAACTGGAATATATATGATGAAAGGTTGAAGGAAACAGGGCTGTTTACCTTGATGAAAACAAAAAGAAGATAAAATAACCTCCTTCAAATATTTGAAGGGATGTCATATAGGAGAGCAAATAACTCAAGAAGACAAAAACAATGGGTGAAAGTTGCAAAGATATAAAGTTAGACTGGATCAGAAAAAATTTTCTAACATAGTCATCTCAGTATAATAGGCTGCCTTGGCAAATGGCTTCTCCCTTCTTTTTTTGTAGGAAGTTTATTTATTTTTAATACACATTGCTTTATCAATCATGTTGGGAGACAAAAATCAGAAAAAAAGGGAAAAACCATAGGAGAGATAAAAGAAAACAGAAAACAAAAGTAAACATAGCATGTGGTGATTTACATTTAATTTCCTTAGTTCTTCTTCTGAATGCAGATTTCCTGTCCGAAGTCTATTGGAATTGCTCTGAATCACTGAACTACTGAGAAGAACCAGCCTTTCATAGTTGACCATGGCACCTTCTTGCTGTTACTATGTACAATGAATTCCTGGTTCTGCTTGTTTCATTCAGCATCAGTTCATGTAAATCTTTCCAGGTCTTGCTATAATCAGCTTGTCTTCATTTTTTTGTAGAACAATAATATTCCATTATCTTCATGTACCACAATTTGTTCAGTCATTTTCCAATTGTTGGGAATCTACTTCTTTTCCAATTCTTTGCTACCACAAAAAGAGATGCTACAAACATTTTTGCACATGTGGGTCCTTTTCCCCTTTATAATTTCCTTGGGAAACAGTAAATCCACTGCTGGATCAAAGGGTATGCACAGTTTGACAGCCTTTTGGGCATAGTTTGCTCTCCAGAATGGTTGGATCAGCTCACAGCTCCACCAACAATGCATTAATACCCCAGTTTTCCCACATCACCTCCAACATTTATCATTATCTATTTCTGTCATCTTAGCCAATTTGAGAGGCGTGAGATGTTTCTTCAGAATTGTTTTAATTTGAATTCTCTAATCAATAGTGATTTAGAGCAATTTTTCATATAACTATAAAAGGCTTTAATTTCATCATCTGAAAACTGTTCATATTCTTTGACCATTTATCAATTGGGGAATAACTTGTATTTTTGCAAATTTGACACAGTTCCCTATATGTTTTAGAAATGAGATCTTTATCAGAAACACTGGCTGTAAAGATTTTTCCCCAGATTTTTACTTCCCTTTTAAGCTTTTTGTTTTGTTTGTGTGAAACCTTTTTAATTTAATATATTCAAAGTTGTCCATTTTGCCTTTCATAATATTCTCTAGTTCTTCTTTGTTCATAAATTCTTCCCTTCTCCAAAGATCTGATGGGTAAATTACCCCTTGTTCTCCTAATTTGTTTATTGTGTCATTCTTTATACCCAAGTCATGTATCCATTTTGACCTTATTTTGATATGGGTTGTGAGATGTTGGCCGATGCTGAGTTTCTGACACAAAATAATATGTCCCAGAAATTTTTGTTAAATAGTTCTTATTCCAGAAGCTGGAGTTACAGGGTTTGTCAAATATTAGATTGTTATAGGCTTTGATTATTGTGCCATGTGTATCTAACTTATTCCACTGTTCCATCACTGTATTTCTTAGCCAGTACCAAATGGCTTTGATTATTGCTGCCTTATAATATAGTTTTAGGTGTGGTACTGCTAAGCTTCCATCATTTGTAAATTTTTTTAATGAATTCCCTTGATATTCTTGACCTTTTGTTTTTCCAGATGAATTTTGTTATTATTTTTTTCTGGTTCTATGACATAATGTTTTGGCAGTTTGATGGGTATGGCACTGAACAACTAGACCAATTTAGGCAGAATTGTCATTTTTATTATATTAGCTTGGCCTAGCCATGAACAATTGATATTTTTCCAATTGTTTAGACCTGAATTTATATGTGTGAGAAGTGTCTTGTAATTGTGTCCATATTTTATTTTATTTTGTCTACAGTAATTTTAAATGGAATTTTGCTATCTCTTGCTGATGGGCTTTATCAGTAATATATATATATATATATACATATATATGTATATATGTATGTATATATATACATATATAAATATATGTGTGTATATGTATAAATTCTGATGATTTGTGTGGGTTTACTTTATATTCTACAACTTTGCTAAAGCTGTGGATTGTTTCCAGTAGGTTTTTGGATAATTTTCTAGGATTCTCTAAGTATATCTTCATATTATCTGCAAAGAGTGATAGTTTTATTTTCTCATTGCTTATTCTAATTCCTTTAATTTCTTTTTCATTTCTTATTGCTAAAGCCAACATTTGCAGTACAATGTTGAATAATAGTGGTGATAATGGGTATCTTTGTTTCACTCCTGACCTTATTGGGAATTTGTCCAGCTTCTTTCCATTACAAATAATTCTTGCTGTAGGTTTTAGATAGATACTGCTTATTATTTTAAGGAAAGCTCCTTTTATCCCTATGCTCTTTAGTGTTTTTAATAGGAATGGGTGTTGTATTTTGTCAAAAGCTTTTTTTCTTCATCTATTGAGTCTATCATATAATTTGTTATTGATATGGTTAATTTAGTAATAGTTTTCCTACCATGGAATCAACCCTGCATTCCTGGTGTAAATCCCACTTGGTCATAATGTATTATTTTAGCTTTTTCAGTTGCATACCTAATTCACTGATCTCCTCTTTCTCTATTTTACTTATATAGTTATTTAGAGATATAAAATTTCCCCTAAGCTTTGGATACATACCATAAGTTTTGGCATGTTGTCTCATTATTGTCATTTTTTAGATGAAATTATGGATTATTTCTGTGATTTGTTGTTTGATGCACTCATTTTTAGAACTAGATTATTTATTTTTAGTCTATCTTTCCCTGCCCTTTATTGAATATAATTTTTGTTGCATTGTGATTGAAAAGGAAGCATTTATTATTTCTGCCTCTTTGCATTTGAGTGTGAGATTTTTATGTCCTAAAACATGGTTAATTTTTTGTAGGTACCATGTACTGCTGCGAAAATGTGTATTCTTTTCTGTTTCTATTCAATTTTTTTGCAAAGGTCTATAATATCTAGGTTTTCTAGGATCCTATTAACCTCCCTAGTTTCTTTTTTTATTTATTTTGTGATTAGATTTGTCTGATTCTGAGAGAGGAAAGTTGAGGTACTCCATTAGAATACTTTTGCTATTTCTTCCTGTAACTGGCTTAAAATATTCTATAGTAATTTGCCTGTACTACCAGTTGGTGCATACATATTTAGTATTATTACTACTTCATTATTTACAGTACCCTTTCTCAAGATGTATTTTCCTTCCTTATCTCTTAATGAGATCTATTTTTACTTTTGCTTTTTCTGAGATCAGAATTACCATACCTGCTTTTTTTTTACTTCAGCTAAAGCATAATAAATTATATTACAATATTTTATCTTTATTATGCCAAAAGTGTTTCTTGTACACAACATATTGTAGAATTCTGTTTTTTTTAATCCACTCTGCCATTTGCTTCTATTTTATGGGAGAGTTTATCCCATTCACATTAACAGTTATGATTACCAACTCAATATTTTCTTCCATCCTATTTTCTCCCCTGTATATATTTTTCTTCTCTCTTTCCATCCTGTCCCTAGTCATGCTTTTTTATCCACCTCACTATCTATCTTCTAACAATCTTTCCCCTCTTCTCTTACCTTTTCCCCTAGTGTTTCTGCCCTCCCTTCTATCCTGTCCCTCGATTTTCTTTTCCTCTTTCTCCTCCTACTTCTGTATAGGGTCAGATAAATTTCTATACTCAACTGAATGATTACATTATTCCCTCTTAAAACCCAAACTGATGAGATGGAGCTTCAGACACAATGCTCATCTCCCTCCTTACTTTCCCTCAATTGTGATACGTCTTTTGTACTTCTTCCTGTAAACTGATTGGCCCATTACACCTCCCCTTTCCTTTTTTTTAGTACAGACCTTTTCCCACTCCTTAATGTCTTTTTTTTGACATCCTCAATCCATATGATGGTCCCCTATTCCTGTCCCAGTGACAGATACAGTTGGCAAGAATTAGAGACATTATTTTCCTTTTTAGGGATATAAACAGTTTAATCTTTAAATATATGTGTGTGTGTATTTATGTGTGTATATATCTATATCTATATATATACACATATCTATATCTATACATAGATATAGATATGTATATATTTGCCCATTTACCATAAAAAGATTCTCTTGTATCCTGTGTCCATGTATTAAATTTTCTGTTTAGTTCTGTTTTTTTCAATAAAAATGATTGAAAATTTTTTATATTATTGAAGCTTCATATCTTCCCATGAAAGATGATGTTGAGTCTTGCTGGGTGACCAATTCTTAGTTGTAACCCCAGGTCCTTTGCCTTCCAGAATATGGTATTCCAGGCTCTCTGATCCTTTATTGTAGAAACTGCCAAATCCTGGTGAATCCTGATTGTAGCTCCTTGATATTTGAATTGTTTGTGTCTGGAAGCTTGCAGTACTTTTTCCTTGAGATTATAGTTTTGGAATTTCACAACAAAATTCCTTGGGTTTTTCCCTGTGGGATCTCTTTCCAAAGGTGATCAATGGATTCTTTCAATCAGTATTTTCCCCGTTTCTAGAATATTGGAGCAATTTTCCTTAATGACTTCTTATAGAATGCTATCTAGGCTCTTTTGTTGGTCATGTCCTTCAGGTAGGCCAATAATTTTCAAGTTGTCTCTTCAAAATCTCTTTTCCAGGTCAGCTGGTTTTGCAATGACTTCCATTTTTTTCATTCTTTTTAGTTCATTTGATTTATTCTTGTTGTCTCACAGAATTATTAGCTTCCATTTGCCCTGTTCTAGTTTTTAATGTATGATTTTCATCAGCCAATTTTTGTATCCCTTTTTCCATTTAGTTAATTCTGCTTTTTAAAAAGTTGTTTTCTTCAATTTTTTTCTTTCTTTTTCCAAACTGTTGACTCTTTCATACATATCTCTCATTTCTTTTGTCATTTTTCCTTCTACCTCTCTTGTTTGCCTTTTGAAGTCTTTTATGAGCATTTCCAAGAAGGCTCTTTGGGTTTAAGACCAATTTATCTCACTCTTTGAGATTTCTTGTGTGGACATTTTGTCCTCATCTGAGTCTGTGTTTTGGTCTGTCCTGTCACCATAGTAGCTGTTTATGACCAAGGTTCTTTTTTATTTATTGCTCATTTTCTTCCCTTTTGGTATTTCTTCTTTTTTTTACTTTTAATGTGGAACTTTGCTCTTGGGGTAAAAGGGGCATGGTCCCAAGCTTCCTGTGCAGCTCTAAGCCTTGGCTTTGAGCACAAGGATCCCTTTTGTTTGTAGAGAGTAGCTTTGCCTGCTCTGTTCAGTAAACAGCCTGGTTTCCCAGAGTTTGCCTTCTGAGCTGGGACTGATTTGCTTTTCCACAAAGGAGCCAGCCCTCAGGGTCTTAGTTGCTGATTTACTGTGATCAATACCCTCTCTCCAGCTTTCCCAGAGTCTGTCTGCCATGGGCTGAATACCCTTTTCACCCCAGTGAGACTGACTTTTGTTAAAGGTTTTTCATTTTATCTTGAGCTGGAGAGCATTTTCATTCCATCAGACTCTGTTCATAGACTTGATTTCATGTGGTTTTTGAGGGAAACTGGGGGAATTCAAGCAGCTTCCTGACTTTACTCGGCCATTTGGCTCTACCCCCAGATGTAGATGGCTTCCCCCTCCTGTATGTTTTTCTGGCAAAGGGTAGACAATTATTTGTTGGGTATGTTCTACTGGGGATTTCTTGGTGTTGAACCAGATGGCTTCTAAAATTTCCTGCAAAGGCAATTCCAATAGACTTGTGATGGAAAATACCATCAGAATCCAGAGAGAGAATAATGGAGACTGAATATGAATTAAAGCAGAGTATTTCACCCTTTTTGTTGTTTATTGTTTGTTTCTTTTTTCATGTGTTTTTTTTTTCCATTTTGGTCTGATTTCTCTTGCACAACATGGTAAATATGGAAATATGTTTAAAAGAATTGCTTATATGTAACCTATATTGTCTTATATATAACCTGTTGTCTTGGGAAGGGGAGAGGTAAGGGAAGGAGGAAGAAAATTTTGGAATACAAAGTATTACAAAAATGAATGCTGAAAACTATCTTTTATATGTATTTGGAAAAATAAAATACTGAAAATTAAAAAAAAATAATTTCTTATAAAAGTTTCTTCATTGAGTAAAAATAAATTGCTTGCAAATTTCAGTAATAGGTTAGCATAAAAATAAAAACAAAAATCTTCATAGTTCTTTTGAGGTAACTTTAGAAAGTCACTTAAAATTCCTCAGGTTTCAGTTTACCCATCTATAAAATAAAGAGATTAAAATAGATGATCTCTAAAGTTCCCAAATCTAAAATGCTGTGATTTTATTATAATCAACTTATTTTACAGATACAATCTGTACAGAGCCATATCTAGAGATATAGGAAAACAAAGTGCCTGGTGAGGGAAATGACTATTTCTCTCTAGTATTAATAACTACTTATTGAATCAGAACCAATATTTTTCCCTCTTTTCTACTTCCTCATTCAGAAATTAATCAGGGAAATATTAGACAAAGACTTACACAGATCAAGGTTAATAAGATAGGGAAAAAATTTTCTAAGTTTGGATTAATGAGAGAATTCCTGCTCGTTGTATTTACTCAGACAGGTTGGGGAAATATTGATTCTCCCTTTTGTCAGATAGATGATATGGAAATTGATAACTTTCTTTGACGAGATTTGGGCAATCCAAATGATGTACTCCAAGACCTCATTGTAATATAGCCCAGATTCTTATTGTAACATTCATTTTCTTATTAATTATTAACTAATCAGAGTTCATGGTCTTCTTCAGAAACACCTACTCTTCAAAGAGCATACAACTGTGAGTTTACTTACTAGCCTCATTAATGAGATGATTAAATTAACCAGAATCTACACCTCTCAAACTTTTTAAATGCCACATTGTTTCAAAGTCACAAAGAGAAAGTGAGAGCTATAAAGAAAAGAAACCCAAGAGTCAACTTAGGAAGAGAAGGAACGAAGTAAAAAAGGAAGTAAAGGAGAGATATATTCACTATTCAGAAGCATAATGAACTATAATTATTTGGGGATTATTTCCAATTATTTGTAATGTCAGAAAAGTTAAAAATAATAAAAATTATTATTCATAGCATATGTATTTATCAAGAGTTATAAGAACAACATTACATAATTACAAAGTAGATGAAAATATGTGTTAATATTTTATAAATAACATTTAATTGTTTGTTTTTCCAAGGAAATTGCATGATAAATATTTGTTGAATTCAACATCAAATATTTACTGAGCACTTTTTATATACAAGATTCATTAAACTAAGTATAGGGCAAAATAAGTAAAAGGCACATCTGAAAGAATCTTACAAGATATATCCATATAATAACATATGTTTATAGCTGAAATAGACCTTGGCAATTATCTAATCCATTTCCAAATGAGGAAACTGAGTCTCTAGAGATAAAGTCAACTTTTCATACTCAAAATAAAGCTGGGATATGGAGCTAGGTCATTATAACTATACTGGAATTTGAATTTGTCAAATCTATGAGCTTTTTCAAATATGATACTTCTATATTTTGGCTAGCAAAATTTCACGTCTTCTAGTTTTGATTCAATACTGCCAAAAGCTTTTCTTCACATGTTATCCCTATTTCCAGCCAGAATCCTACTCCATTTATGTTCTCTTTAGTTGTGTTCCCTAGAATTTTTATTTTATTTTTAATTTTTTTCTTTTATTCTTTTCCTCCTAGTATTTTATTGTTAGCAACCTCAAATCCCTTCCTTTCATCTTTATCTCTATTTTCTAGTCCTTACTAAAATTTCATTTACTCTTGAACACATTATCCTTACTCATCCCCTCCAAGCCTGACTTCACCTTCTCTTATGTCCTTTGAGTTACAGAGCCAGAAAATATTTTAGAAACTCTATTAATCTCACTTGCAACCACTTTTCTTTCTTTGAAGTTTATTTCATCAAATTATATCACTCAGTGCATATTCTTTTTGCTATCATCTACTGATCTTTCTCCTCCATTAATGAGTTAAATATTTCATTCTTAAAGAAATAGAAAAAGCTATTAATCAACTCCCTAAGAAAAAATCTCCAGGGCCAGATGGATTTACATGTGAATTCTACCAAACATTCAAAGAGCAATTAATTCCAATACTGTACAAACTATTTGAAAAAATAGGGACAGAAGGTATACTACCAAATTCCTTCTATGATACAGATATGGTGCTGATAGTGAAACCAGGTAGGGTGAAACAGAGAAAGAAAACTATAGACCCATTTCCCTAATGAATATTGATGCAAAAATTTTAAATAAGATTTTAGCAACGAGATTACAGAAAGTTATCTCCAGGATAATACATCTTGACCAAGTAGGATTTATACCAGCAATGCAGGGCTGGTTCAATATCAGGAAAACGATCAGAATAATCAATTATATTAATAACCAAACTAACAAAAACCATATGATTATCTCAATAGATGCAGAAAAAGCATT
>JAJPUD010010964.1:0-57717 GCA_023553655.1 Myrmecobius fasciatus | reverse complement strand
AGCTGGGCTGGACCGAAGGTCAATGCAAACCAACAAACTTTTTTTTTAAAAATAATTTATTGTGAAGGAGGTGGGCGTGCTTATCCTGGAAAGGAGAGGGCTGGGGGTCGGGGGCATGGCGATGGCTGTCCCGTAGAATTTGCACGGCCCGGGGCATCCGCCTTGCTCAGCTTGACCCCAGGGGGTCCGGGGGGAAGATGCAAAGATGTCAGCCCCGAGCAAGGTGCCCTGCCCCAAGTGAAGGGCTGGCCCCCTGCTCTGGCATTAAAAGGCTCCCCAAGAAGGCCGATCCCCAAGTTGCACGTGATCTATAGGGATTCCTGTTCACCTACAGCCCGGACTAGAGAGCTTCAGAGCTTCGCCTTCCTTCCCCCTCCCCTCCCCCACCATCCACCCGTTGCCACCTCCAGCCTCCGGGGAAGCTGGATTTTCCACCCGGAGGCTTGGTCCTCGTGGGGCGGGCAGGGAAGCCCTCCGGGGCTTTGTTCCATCTCCCTCCAAATCTTTTCTCTGGTGGGGAGAGTTCGAGAGGGCGGGCAGCTGCTTCCACCCCTGGACACTCTTCTCCAGCCCTCATTGCCCCCTCCCCCGCGGCAAGCGTGAGCCCGAGCTCGCCAGGATTCTGGATCAAGGTTCACGCCCGCAGGATTCTGTGCTGTCCTCGAGGGCAGCCTTTTGGTGTGTTTTTTTGTCTTAAGCTGCCCAGCACAGGGCTTGGCACGCAGCAGGGAGTCAATAAACAAAGGCTGGTTCCATTTGTGTGTCTGTTTCCTTTGGCAATAGGTGCCTATTTCGGGAGGACCTGCCAGTGTCCTTGGTTTCTTAGCTGGCTCACGCATCCGGAAAGATGCAGGCAGGGGCGGGGGTGGGGGATGGGGGGTGTACCCAAGCATTATCATCCTAGGTGCTTGTTGACCCACTGATGGGGACTTTGATCTGGCCCTGATGATATCTATCTAAGGTATACAAGTCTTCCCCCTCCTCCCACACACATATACCCCCTATTGTAAGGGTCCTTTGTTGTCTCATGTTTCACCCCCCTTCATTTTGTTTTTGTGCCCCCTTGTACAGGGGAGACATTATAGTCCCAAAACATGGGCCTCAAAAGTGGGTCAGCTAAGGACCCAGGACAGTCTGACCATACCCATCTCATGGGGCAAAATAAACTGAAGGGATCCCTTCTCCCCCAGCACAGGGCGTGCAGGAGAGGGGAGTGAAGCTAGTGTTTGACCTTGGCCTTCCTCACTCCGGATCTGAGAAGCAGCATAGTCTGGATGATGCAAAGAACACAAAGCTTAGAGCTAGAAGAGACTGGATTTGACCACCACTTGCCAATTATTACTTGTGTGACCCTGACTGTCCAATGCACTAAACTTTTCTGAGTCTCAGTCTGTAAAATGGGGATGATTTCCATGGCACTTACTTCACCTGGTTATCTAGAGGAGCAAATGATAAAATCTATAAAAAGCATCTGTCGAGTACTATGCAGATGACAATTATGACTATTTCTTCTGTAAAATGAGGTGGTTGCTTTCTTAGGTCCCTTCCATCTCAAACCTCCTCTGTTCTGTGAATTAACTAACAAGCTCTCCTATGCAATGAGGAAGAGTATATCAACTACTTTAGGAAGAAGGGATGCTCCTCCCTCGATGGAGGTCTTCAAGTACAGGCTGAGAGACACCATATTGGGTATATTGGAGAGGGGATTAGTGCTCATTCATAATGCTCATAAACTAATTGCTTCCTTCCCGCTGAGATTCTGAGATTTAGGTATAGGGGGGAAGACAAGACAGGGACAAGAGATGGATCATCTTTCCCCTGCCCTCAGAAACTCACAGCCTAGTTGGCACTCTACATATGAACGTGGAAAGATTAAATGACAAGGCAAGATGTAAATAACCTCAAGACAACACGGTGAGACATGTCATAATGCCGGATATGATTCATTGCAAGATGAGTCTGTCAGTGGTGTGGGAGGTCAAGACTGGGAAATCAAGGAAGGCTCAGCAGGGGAGGTGGTATTTGAGCTGGGCTTGGAGGGATTTGGATAGGCTGAG
Source organism: Myrmecobius fasciatus (assembly GCA_023553655.1). Lineage (NCBI taxonomy): Eukaryota > Metazoa > Chordata > Mammalia > Dasyuromorphia > Myrmecobiidae > Myrmecobius > Myrmecobius fasciatus. Next base: position 55,660 of record JAJPUD010010964.1, on the reverse strand, counting down.
TCTGTGGGAAGACAATGTAGGAAAATTTCAAGAAAAGGGAAGGGGAAATTTTTTAGAAGAGGACAGCAGTGAGTAAATTTTGGAGGTTGGGAATAAACCAGTCTGACTGGAACAGGGAGATTGCTCTAAGGGAAAATGGGGGAGATAAATTGGACTGGGTGGAATGTTGACAAATGCCAGATTGAAAAATATGGACTTTTTTTTTTAAAATAAGGTAATTGGGTGCTATTGAAGGTGTCTGACAGAAGAGGAACATGTTTTGAGAAAATAATTCTGGATCTATGAAGAATGACTGGGAGAGACAGAGATCAGAAATAGGGAGACCAGTAGTCTGTAATGAGAAAGGATAAGGGGAAGAGGAAGAGGAAGGGAATACAGATTTATAATGGGAATGAAGGAAATAAGCATTTGTAAAGTGCATACTACATACATACCAGGCACTTTAAGAATATTATTTCTCAATGGGGAGGGAAAGAGGAAAGTGACTGGCGGGAGGGAAAGAATTTGGAATTTTACAAATTTATTTAAATGAATGTTAAAAAATAATACACACATATGTCTCAAAAGAATATTATCTTATTTGACCCTCACAATAATTCTGCAATGTAGGTACTATTATTGTACTCTTTTTTTTTTTTTTTTTTTTTTGCTCACTGGTGTTTGACCCTTCATGAATCCATCTGGAGTTTTCTTGGCAGAGATATTAGAGTGGTTTGCTATTTCCTTCTCCAATTCATTTTATAGATGAGAAATCTGAGGCAAATAAGGTTAAGTGGCTTGCCTGGAATCACACAAGTAGTTAGTGTCCCTGACTCCAGGCCCAGCATGATATCACTGTGCCCTACCTCGATGTCCATTTTACAGATGAAAAACTGAGTCAGGCAGGGAGGTAAAGTAACTTGCCCAGAGTCACACAGCTAATTGAGACCAAATTTGAACTCAGGTATTTCTAACTCAAAGCCCAGTGCTCTAGTAACCTAAGTACCTCCCATGCATTATCTCAATTGATCCTCAAGATAACCTTGTGAAATAGGTATTGCAGGTTAATCCTTATTTTTACAGAGAAGCCAGCAAATGGCAAGTGGCAAAATTTGAACCCCAGGTCTTTCTGGCTCCCAAATCTACCACTCCTGCGACTTTGTCATGTCATATCTTTTGAGAGGAGTGTTGTGAAGTTAGAATCAGCAGGATTTGGTGAGGGGTGATTGGTGAGGAAGAAGGAAGGAGGACTAAGCTTGATAGATAATGGTGTCATGAATAGAAATAAAGAAGTCAGGAGGAAGAGCTAAGTTGGGATTTGTTGGGGTCAATGGTGAATCTGATTTTTAGGCAGTGATTGAAGACGTCAGTAAGCAAGTTGAGCTGGGCCAGGCGTACTTAAAACACATACATGGTGTATGGATAGAGCATGGGTATTAGAGTCAGGAGGACCTAAGTTCCAGTTTGGCCTCAGACACTTACTAGTTATGTGATCCTAGATAAGTCACTTAATCCCAATTGCCCCGACAAAAAAACCAAAACCATGTAGGAATGGAGCTCTGGATAGAGAGAGGCAGAAACTGCTCGAGACACAACTCTGTGTCACTCAACATATGGGATAGTTAAAAATAAGGGGGACTGTCAAGACATCGAATGTGGACAGTTAAGTCTCCATAGCGTTCACAGAATCTCAGAGAGGTAGAAAAGACCTCAGAGGCCATTTGATCCAAACCTCTCATTTTGCTGATGAGGAAATTGAGACCCAGGAAGGTGTCCAGGGACTTGTCCCATTTCCCATATTCAGAGCATTAGTAGCAGAGAAAGGGATTCAAACTCAGGCCAAATCTTACCTAGTACAATTAGGTAAGCACTTAACCTATTATGTAAGATTGATTAGGAGCTTCCCTGATCAATATGCAGAAATCCCCAATCACCTTGATAAAATGGGGGGAGGGAGGAGGAATTGTTCTCTGAGAGCCTTGCTGAGAAGAACTCCTGATTAGTTCCTGGTGACCACTGAGGCTGCCTCCAAAAGAACTAGGTGGCACTCAGGTGGATAGATTTTTCAGGGGAGTTACTCTACTCTGGTGTATAATGGAAGCGGATGGATCAGTTCATCCTCTGCTACAAAGCTTTCTTTTTTGCTCTTTTCTATTGAGAAGACAGACAGCGGGGTGCTTTGCTCCTGGAGAGTAAGGAACTATGCAATGTAGACATACCCCCCTCACCCTGGTACCTTTTCCCAGATCTAAAAGTGGCTGCATTGAGGCAGAGATGTGTGGGAATTGCATGAATCTGCAGAATTTGAGGCTGAGAATTGACACATTCTGGGAGTGGCTTTTTTGTCCCAAGGGATGGTAGCACCTAGGGTACCAATGTATTTCTTGCAGAAGCACATAATAAAAGAAGACAGGGTTCAGTTCATGGACAATGGTCCAAAGCACCATTCTCCATTGTGGAGGATATGTAGCCAGTGGTAGAGATTTTGAATTCTTTAGGCAAGTTATATCCTGGAATCTAAACACCTTGGCAGAGAAGGAAGATTTCCTAGACAGCATCAATCTTGAAATTTGTTTCTTGGGGAACGATACCAAATTCAAGAATTTCCCTACATTTGGCAGTTGTGAATTACTGGAAAGAGAACATTTCTTGATGCATCGTGATCCTTGGAAAATGAAGAGGATGATATACCTGATTATTGAGTGGTGTCTTACTCTGAGAGCAAATCCAATAAATTAGATTAGGGGAGTGCAGGTTTAGGGGGAAAACAATGAGTGTTCAGAAGCCCAAGGTATGTTTGCATCCTGGATTTATGAAGGATGACTTAGAAGGAGAGAGACCAGAAACAGGGAGGCTAGGATGAGAGAAGATGAGAAAGGAAAAGGGAAGGAAATACACATTTATGGAGCAACTATGAGTTCCTAGGCATTTTATGGATATCATCTCTTTTGATTCTTACAACAACCCTGGAAGGTAGGTGCTGTTATTATCACCATTTTAGAGTTGAGGAAACTGAAACAGAAAGGGAGTTGAAGAAGGGATCCATATCACCAAGTGACACTAAGAATCTGAGAGGGACTGTGCAGAATCCTGTGGGAAGCTTATGGATCCATTATATTGTCAAAGAGCCTCAATGGCAATATTCTCCCACCAAGTTCAATCTCCTTTTGAGAGGAGCTGATGAGCTATTGGAGTATGTGTTTCAGAATCCATTTCTGGGTTTCTGTGAGTCTTTGGGAATTTTTTGTGGTCTGTGGAGGGTCCTAGGCTAAAAATATATTGTCATCTTGAGTACCATTACAAGACAGGATTCTGTTACCCACATTTGGGAAAACCTATACATGAGCTGAACATAAACTATATTTAGAACTTTTCCTGGAATAACTCCAAGGATGGGGAATGAACCAAAGAGAAACACGGACCCTTTTTTGGGGGAAGGACCTCAGGATTGATGGAGTCCAATCTGTATGAGCCTTGAGCTTTGGAATATTGGGTAAATGATAGCCAGGGGAATTTAAGATCACAAAAATTTAAAGGAGAGAGTGCATCTAAGGGGACCAGGAAATGGCTGCTTTTTGGAGGTGGCACCTGAGCTGAAGGAAGTTAAGGCTCCTAAGAACAAGGAGAATTCTAGTGATGGTTTCCCCCTCTCTGGGCAAGCCAAAGTCATAGTTTTCAGAAAGACTCTAAAGGAAAATGGATTTGCCTCCTCCAACTCCTCTGTCTTAGTATTTAAAGCTTTCCAGAGTCTGAATTCTTCCTATATTTCCAACTTTCTTAGAAATTCCTTCCCTCCAGGTACTTTCTGGTCCAACAATAATGAGCTGTTTGTTAACCCACAGAAAATATGTTCCATCCTCTATCTTCATGCTTTTGTATTTATTGATTATGCCTCTTACTTGGAATAGGAAGCTAAATGATGCAGTGGATAGAATGTCGGCCTTGGAGTCTGGAAGTACTCCTCTTCCTGAGTTCAAATCCAATTTTAGGCACTTACTAGCTGTGTGACTCTGAGTAAATCACTTAACCCTATTTACCTCAGTTTCTGTAAAATGAGCAGAGAAGAAAATGGCCAACTAGTCCAGTATCTTTGCCAAGAAAATCCCCCATGAAGAATTGGATGTGACTGAATGACAACATGTGGAATGCTCTGCATTCTCATTTTTTTTACCTCTTGGTAAGTCCTGACTCCTTTCAAGCGCCAGACTCTGGGAGATTTTTTTTTTCTCTCATTTTGTCATCTGCTAATGTCAGTCTCCTTCTTCCTACTCTGTATATATCTTGTTTACATCTCTTTATGTACATGTTGATTCCTCCTTTAGAATGAAAACTCCTTGAGGGCAGAGACTGTTTTATTCTTTGTATCTAGCACACTGCCTGACTGAGTAAACAATAAATGCTTGTTGATTGATGAATGGGAGGCTACCATTCCTCTGGCATAGGAGAGCCCTTGAGATGGGCATAGTTAAACAACTGCTCACATCCTTATTTCTGCCCACTTGTAGCCAGATCCACTGGAGCAGTGTTGGCTCAGCATTGGCTTGACATGCTCCTCCTATTTTCTGATTGTTTGAAGAACTGATTTGTCGAAATTCCCACTTTGCAATCCCTTCCTTTCCCTCTTCCCTATCTACCAGCCGCTAGGAGGAAATTCGGGAGTGGAAATGATCAGAAAATACAACTTCTTCACAATTTTGCTGTGTGACAGCTTTGATTAATTGGGCTCTTTTAATAAATCATGGGACCACTAAAAAGTCAGTCTTCCCAGTTTTATGGGTGAGTTCAGTAGACCAAGAAGACATTTCCCAAAGTGCAGGGTAGAGGCTGAGTCCCGAACTGAAGTTTCTTTAACATTTAATTTCTCAGTGTTACTCCATTTCTCTTCCCCTAGGCTAAATGATGAATGCAGCTAATGCTTCACCATCTGCAAACTTGAGCAGAGGTTTATTATTCTAAGAGCTTACAGATGAGCAGCTGGTGTTCAGCAACAAGGCTATTCCAACCATTGGGAAATCTTAGAAAGAAGAGATGTGCACTCTGATGAAATCACTAGGGTGGTGGCTTGAGGGAAGAGCCATCTGCTGGCTGAATCATATATTATACTTTCTAGTTGACTAATCAACTAATTGACAGCCTTCTTTTCTGGCAGAAAACAGGGAAATAAGTCTGGTATGGATACTATTACTAACATAGAGGCTACCAAGTTTAAAATTATCCCACACAATCTGTCCCATATTCAAAGCAAAGTTCTTTATTTTTTATCCCTAAGTCTGTCAATTCTCCAAATTTCTCCATTTCTAGTGAGGGGAACACCACTCTCCCAGGCCTTCTTCTTTACCATACCCTTCCTCCTATGTATAATCTGTCACCAAATCTTGTCAATTCTGCTTCTCTCTGCATTGTAGCCTGTAAAAGACAGACTTACTATTTCTTCCCTCTCACACTGATTTATATATTCTTTATGCCTAGCATAAGATCAATTTTTTTTTATCAAGGCACTATATGATAAAATAAAGAACATAGATTTATATATTTTTTCTTTAATATTCCCATTCAGAAATTTCAAATTTTATTTTTCTAGTAATCTGTTCACTTTTCTGTTTTCCTTCTTTATCATTCTGTTACCATTATCTATAGTTTTACAAGATAAATATTAAAATTTTTCTCCAATAATTTTCTTAGGCAGCTAGATGTCACACTGAATAGAGCATTGGGACATGGCATGAGGAAGATATGAATTATTTAGCTGTGTGATCCTGAGCAAGTCATTTAATCTCATTAATTTCAGTTTCCTTGACTGTAAAATGAGATTAATAGTATTTACCTTGAAGGATTGTTATGAGGATCAAATGACCAAATTCGATATTTGCAAAATACTTAGTATAGTGCCCTGCACATAGTAGGAAAGTATATAAGCATTATATAAATACTTATTCCTTTTCCTTTCCCAGGCCTCTCCCTTCCCTTATAATGTCCTTCTCCCCCTCCCCAATTCATCTGACTTTTTCTTTAAGAAATAGCTGGGTGGATAGAACACTAACCTTGAAGTCAGGAAGACCTGAGTTCAAATCTGCCCTCAGACACTTAACACTTCCTGGCTGTGTGACCCTTGGCAAGCCACTTATCTCCAATTGCATCAGCAAAAAAGCAAAAAGAAAAAAAAAAAAGAAATCTGACAATATGTTCAAGTATATATATTCATGCCAGGAAATAACTATGCCAGCATATCCATATATTTAATAATGCAATTGATTCATTATTTATGATATCTTTAAGCATAATATAGTTTCCTTATTTGTTTTTCATAAACTATTAATTTTTATTATTGTTTTATCTAAAGTGACGATTGTAATTTCTGCTTAAAAAATTCTTTTTAAAGCAGATATTGTTCTAGCCCTAATTTTTACTTTGTGTTTATATGTTTAAAATATATCTCTTTGTGTACAGTAAATTTTAGGCTTTATTTTCTTGTTATTTTTTTATTTTAATAGAGAGTTTAATCCATTAACATTAACATTAAATCCATTAATATTAAGGATTTAGTTGTTCAAGTTCTTATCATTTCTAGTGTTTGTCTAATTCTCTCCACCTGCATAGTCACCATTGCAGTAGTCTCTTAGTCTCCTGTTTTCTGTCTCTCCTCTCTAATCAAGCCATTTTCCACACAATTGCCAAATCAGTCTTCCTCCTATGCTACTCCTTTGATCAAAAGCCCTCCATAGATCCCTATTGTCTTTATGATAAAAGATAAAAATTTTCAACCTGGCATTGAACAGTCTCCACAATTTGTCTCCAACCTATCTTTCCTATTATTTTTAAATTAAAGCTTTTTATTTGACAAAACATATTCATCGGTAATTTTTCTTTCTTTCTTTCTTTCTTTTTTTTGTTAAAACTTTTTATTTGTATAACATATGTATGGGTAGTTCCCTAGCACTGATCTTTACAAGCTTTCCAGTACAAATTTTACCCCCAGTCCCCTCCCCTCCCCTAGATGGCAGGAAGTCCACTACATGTTAATAATGTTGAAATACTTGACAAGTTGTGCAAGAAAAATCCTATCTACAGGAAAAAAAAAAAAAAGAAAATCAGAGAAAGGAAACACAATGCAAGCAAACCTCAATAGAGAGCATGAAAATGTTATGCTGTGGTCCATATTTCATATCCCTCTCTCTGGGTGTATATGGTTTTCTTTAGTGAACAATTGGAACTGGTTTGAGACAATTTTTTGTTGCAGAGAGCCATGTCCATCAGAATTGATCATCATGTAATGTTGTTGCTGTGTATAATGATCTCCTGGTTCTGCTCTTTTCACTCAGCATCAGTTCATGCAAGTCTCTCCAGGCCTCTCTGAAATCCTCCTGTTGGTCATTTACTACAGAGCAATAATATTCCATAACATTCATATACCATAATTTATTCAGCCATTCTCCAATTGATGGGCATCCATTCAGTTTCCAGTTTCTAACCACTACAAAAAGGGCTGCCACAAACATTCTTGCACATGTGGGTCCCTTTCCTTCCTTTAAGATCTCTTTGGGATATAGGCCCAATATAAACACTGCTGGGTCAAAGGGTATGCACAGTTTGACAACTTTTTGAGCATAGCTCCAAATTACTCTCCAGAATGGTTGGATCTGTTCACAGTTCCACCAACAATGTATCAGTGTCTCATGGGTAATTTTTCAACATTGACCTTTGCAAAACCTTCTGTTCCAAATTATCCCCTCCTTCCCCCCATCCTCTCCCTTAGATGGCAGGAAGTCCAATACATGTTAAATATGTTAAAATATATGATAAATCCAATATATGCATACATATTTATACAGTTTTCTTGCTGCACAAAAAAAAAATCGGTTTAAGAAGGAAAAAAAAACTGATAAAGAAAGCAAAATGCAAGCAAACATCAGAGAGGAGGAGAATGCTATGTTGTGAGCCACATTCAGTTCCCACAGGCCTCTCTCTGGATGTATAGGACTTTCTTCATCACTGAACAATTAGAAATGGTTTGAAACATCTCATTGTTGAAGAGAACCATGTCCATCAGAATTGATCATCATATAGTATTGTTGTTGCCGTGTATAATGATCTCCTGGTTCTGCTCATTTCACTCAGCATCAGTTCATGCAAGTCTCTCCAGGCCTCTCTGAAATCGTCCTGCTGGTCGTTTCTCACGGAACAATAATATTCCATAACATTCATATACCATAATTTATTCAGCCACTCTCCAATTGATGGGCATCCATTTAGTTTCCAGTTTCTAGCCACTACAAAAAGGGTGCCACAAACATTCTTGCACATGTGGGTCCCTTTCCCTCCTCTAAGATCTCTTTGGGATATAGGCCCAATAGAAACACTGCTGGGTCAAAGGGTATGCACAGTTTGATAACTTTTTGAGCATAGCTCCAAATTACTCTCCAGAATGGTTGGATCTGGATAAGAACTTAATTTAAAAGGGACCTTAGAGATATAAATTCTACCCCACTATTTTGCAGATTTTTTTCCCCAGTATAATTATCAATTCTAGTTCCTTTACAAAAGAAGTATCTTAGAAAAGCAGCCCTTTAATTTACAATGTTTTTTTTTTTTTTTTTGCTTTTTTGCTGAGGCAATTGAGGTTAAGTGACTTGCCCAGGGTCACACAGCTAGGGAATGTTAAGTGTCTGAGACCATATTTGAACTCAGGTCCTCCTGACTTCAGGGCTGGTGCGCCACCTAGCTGCCCCTCCTTTAATTTACAATCTACTCAACTTTTATTAATGTTTAAGTTCATGAAATAAAGGATTTGAAAGAAAAAAAAGGTGGAGGGTGAAGTACTGAGAGAGTATGGGACTTGCCAAAGACTAGACAGTTGGGATTTAAACATATATCCTCTAACTCTAATAGACAATCAGGTGGCACAATGGAGAGAATCCTGGGCTTAGAATCAGGAAGGCACTTCTTGCAGTCACTCACAAGCTGTGTGACCCTCGGTGGCAAGTCCCTTAATTCTGTTTGTCTCAGTTTTCTCCTCTGGACAAGGAGCTGGACAAAGAAATGACAAACCACTTCACCATCTTTGCTCCATTCAAAATGGAGTTATGGGTAATCATATAAAGTGAAACAACAATTTCTAACTCTAAATTTGGTGCTCTTTTTACCACCCACAATTTTGTCTCTAGAAAAAAAAAAGTCAAAGAATTGGAAAATGTCTACATTTTCCAGAGAGGTGTCAGAACCTCCAACAAAGGAGACAGAGGAAGTGTGGGCATAGAGGTAGCAGGAGAAGCACTAAAGTAATTATATTATAGAAGCCAAGTGAGAAGATGCTACATAAAAAGAAGTATTGGTTAGCAATGCCCAATATTGTAGAGGAATCAAACAAAAAGTATGAGGGTTGAGAACAAAAGCTTGAACATGGTGATTATAGCAATGGTGACTTTTCAGAACATACCTTGAATCCAATAGTAAGAGTGGAAGCCAAGGCTTAAGGAGTGAGTGATGGTGAGAAAGACCAGGAGAAACCACTGATCTGAGAAGCTGGGAAGTTGAAGGAAGGAGTGGGATAGGACTGCTTAACAGGCGCCATCTTTGGTTCTCTCCCATATGTGTGCCCCAGCATGCTCACAAATGCAAGGTCACTCTTATTTCTGAAGTACTGAACAAAAAGCTCCCTGGTTAACTCTGTTCTCCTAGCAGCTGCTGCTTTGTATGGAGAAAATATTAGCAGAAATTCTATAAGTGAAGCTAAAAACACTCTGGCTTCTTTTATTCTGGCTTCAGAATTTTATTCATTTTATTATGAAGCTGAGTCCTATTATGAAACATTCATGTAATAGGAGCCCAAGAATGTATCTTTTTTAAAAGAACAAAAGGCATCGTGGATGTTTAAGGGACTATGAAAGATGAAAATGCACAGCTATGTGTTGTCAGTGGAAGTTTGAATTGGTCCATTCATTCTGGAAAGCAATTTGGAATTATGCATAGAAACTGATTAAATCATCCTTTGATCCAGATATTTTACTCTTAGACATATGCTCTAAGGAGGTAATAGCCAAAAAGTATGATGCCATATCCAAGGAGATCAGCTAGGTGGCACAGGGGATAGAGCACCTGGACTGGAGTCAGGAGAGATCTGAATTCAAATTCTACTTAAGACACTTAAAAGCTGTGTGACCTCTGCAAATCACTTAACCATTTACTTATTTGTAAGGTAAGCTGGAGAAGGAAATGGAAAACTACCAAGAAAATCCCAAAAGGGGTCATAAAGAGATACCACTGGAAAAATGACTAAACAAGATATACCAGGGAGGGGAAGGGAACTAGTAAGGTGCTTTTACAAAAAATCATTTCAATGGATCTTCACAACAACCCTGCAAAGTAGGTGATATAATTATCCCTATTTTACAGTTGAAGAAACCAAGACTTATTACATGGTAGATGTCTGAAGTCATTTTTGAACTAGTTTTCCAAACTTTAGGACCTACTGCTTTTACACCAAGATAGTTATAATATCATTTTTTTGTGGTAGCCAAGATTTGGAAACAAGTTAGATATCCATCAATTGGAGAATGGCTATGTCATTGTACGTGCGATAGTGTATGTTTAAGAATGGATATTGTAGGGGACATGCTAGGTCCTAACTCTGGGCCCTATGAAAATGACTAACATAAATGTTTTCTAACATCACAGATATAAGAATGTTCAGTCTTGCAAAGGCCACAGAAGGAATGTTCCTTGAACAACCAGAGAGATGTTTTTACTTTTTCTGTTTTCAGTAGGTCCTATGCTTACGCTACTGTGTAAAAAGATACTATTTCTAATAACCTCTGCATTTCAATAGCAATTTTAATATTCCTAACTATGGCTTAGAGCCAGATTTATGGTATATAAGCATTCTTCCCCCTAACCCTAGCTGCCAATAAGTTATCCATGCTACTTGGCCCGCCTGCTTTGGTGACATAAGGTTTTGACTGAAAGAGAATCCTACATAAGTGTTTTCACTCTGACTCTGCTCCACTCTTCCATAGCAGATATGAGTATGGAGAAACAACAAAAGACTTACATGAACTGATGCAGAAGGTCTGCAGGAATAGGAAAACAACACAAGACTCTAATAATATAAATGGAACAGTAAAAACAATCAGAACTCATTGATGCAAAATTGGAATCACCAAGTTTGGTCTCAAAGAGATAATATGAAAAAATAAAACATATAATGTTAACCTTTTTTTTTTTTTGCTTTGTTGTTTAGTTTTGAAACTAAGAAAACTCTTGAGTGACGGAAGAAGTAATACATTGGGAAATGTAGGTGATATAAAAGCAAAACAATAGAATTATTTTTTAAAAATTCCCTTTTGGAAGTAAGAGATTCAAATATAATAAAGATACATATATTATTTCTCTATACTCTCTTCTTTATGTAGGTGATCTCTGTGTTTAGATATCCAGCCCTAGTCTCTCATCTGAGCTTTAGTCCCATATGGTCAACTCCCTATTGAAGGAGTTCTTAATGTTTTTTTGTGCCCTGAACTTTTCAGGCAGCCTGGTGAAGTCTATAGACTTCCTTTACATTTTTAAATGTAAATTTTAGTATTTTAATATTTTATTATTTTTAATATTTTAAAATACATTTTATTTCTCCAATTAATGTTAAAACAAGAATAATATTTTTAAATGCATAAAATAAGATGCCAAACATTACAATGGCTCATTTATATTGAAATTAAAAGCAAATCCAAGGCAATCCCAATAGATTTTGGAAAGTAAATGTCATCTGCATCCTATGAAGATTGAATGTAAGTCAACATATGATATGTTAATTCTTTTTTTCTGCTGTTTTTTCCCTCTCCCATGGTTTTACTCTTTTGTTCTGATTTTTCTCTCCTAACATAATTGATAAAGCAGTATTAAAAATTAATTGATTAAAAAAGAAAAATGGGCACACAAAAAGAAATTACAAACAAAACTTGAGGCTCAAATGAAGAATCTTCACCATAATTCCAACTAGATGTCACACAGAGATATCAAACATAACAGATTTCAATATGCTCCTACACTACCCTCTTCTCTGTTGTTGAAGGTGTCAGCACCTTCCCCTTACCCATATTTACCACACTGGTGTCATCTACTCTTCACTCTCCCTCACACCATTTGTTCATTCAGTTGCCAGATCCTGTTTCTACCTCAACATAATTTCCCACATCTAACCACTGCTCTGTTCTACCACTCTAATTCATCCATAGCCTCCTAACTGCAGGTCTCCAACCTATACTCCATCCAACTGCCCACATGATTTTCCTAAAACACAGGAGTATGCCATTCCCTGTGGTTCTCTAAGTGCCTGGAAAATAAACAATGATACCCTTTGTTTAGAACTTAAAATCCTTCACCTGGCTTCAACTCACCTTTCCAGCCTTGTCATATCCTATTCCCCTTCACAAATTCAGCAGCCCAATCAGTTTGGCCTTCTTGCTAGCCCTCATACACTGAGAGCTTCATGTCTTATCTCCACGGCCTCGTATTGGCTTTAGCCTCTGTCTGGAAAGCAGGCCCTCCTCACCCTGGTTCCTCAAAATCCTTTCTTTAAGACTTAGTTTGAACACCACCTTATGGGAAGCTTTTCTTGATTCCCATTCCACCACCACCATCTCCCATATTTACTTTTTTGTGTCTCTCTTCTAAATACACATCGCCCCTGATTGAATGTAAAAACTCCTCGGTGGCAAGTGCTAATTTTTGTCTTTGCATTCTCAGTGCCTGGCACACAGTAGGACTTAATTCTTCCAGATTTATAGCTAGCGTATATTCACTCAGAGGATCCTTGAGTTCTTTTGCTGATGTGGAAGTTCTTTCTACACATACATAATGAAGGAGGCTTTTATTTAAAAAAAAATAATTTTGTTCCCCCTTATGTTTTGTTCAGTTGTGTCTGACTCATTACCCCTTTTGGTTTCTTAACAAGGATACTGGAGAGGCTTGCCATTTCCTTCTGTAGCTCATTTTACAGATGAATTAACTGAGGTAAAAAGAATGGTGTGAATTGCCCAGGTTCCTATAGCTAGGAAGTGTCTAAGGATGGATTTGAACTCAGGAAGAAGTGCTTCCTGACTGCAGGTCCAGCTATGGCACTCCCTGTCAGCCCTTTCTTGAATGTTTAAGACTTACTTTTTGCTATTTGCTCTGTTCTTGAACTATTAGGAGCATCCTTCTTGTCCCGTCTCTTAATCCCAAGGGGACAATAAAACTGGAAGGGACCAGTCATGACACGGACATGAAGACCCCTGAGTTCTAGGCACATGGAGACAAACGGTCTCAGGGACTCCAGCCCAAGGCCAGGTGTCCCAACCTGAATCCGGCAGTCCTTGCCTTTGACCTCCGAGTTATGCCTCTTGAAGGGAAAAAATGCTCACCAGAGAACATTAAAGATGGTGTCTTTCTCTGTCCTACCAAAATGGTCTAGATTGATCCGGGTGCTCAGAAAACCACTTTTCACACTTTGTGTAGTGGGGGAAGATTATGGCTGGACATGGTACCGGCCTGCAACCTAAACTGACAGGTTGGTTAGCTTTGAAAAGCTGTTCTGTATCACTTTTTTTTTTTATTCTTTGTTGCAAGGGTCGACTTATTGGGGGTGAAGGCAGGGAAGTGTATTTGGCAATGGGGATGATGTAAACACCATATTTACCAATAAATACCAATAAAGCTATAAACCAGATTCTTTGTGAAAGCTGATGTCCCTTATTTAGAGTAGCATGCTCTGTTTAAGTCTGACCCCAGATTGGGCTGGTTGGGACTATTCTTCAATGAGCCCCATTAGGATGGATGTTTGTTGTTTTGCTGGATCATGCTTTCCCTACATAGTGAGGCTGCTGGTTTACCGAATGGGAAATGGGCACGAGAAGCTGGTCACATCTCTGATCCCCAGTCCTCAGCTCCTACAGACTGTAGAGCTACAAGGGTTGATGGAGAGTTTTGTTTTGAAGGCTAGGGCAGAACTAAGCATGTGCTCCCATTGGAGAAGAGATGGAATACTGCAAAGAGAGCTGGCGTTCTTCATGGAGTAAGGTTACTGGAGGTGAGAGGAGACTGGGAACTCGAGAACGGGTGGAAGGATTCTCTGGGCCACGAGAAAGAAGCATCCCTCCTTTGGAGACGAGAAGGATGGAGGAGGGGATGGGGATAGGAGGGTGAGTGATGAGGGAGTTCCCAGCCCCTACCAGATGGGAGGTAAGAGTGCCTATGGGCAGTGTGGGGCACTGGGCTCATGATGGCCTGGAGGTGAGGGCCCAGCAAAGGTCAGTCCTGAATCTGTTATGTTGCCACCATTTTATGGCTTTCTCCAGGAGCTCAGGGGTCATGAGAGGGGAGGACTGGTAGACCTCTGAGTCTCAAGCCCTATTTGCTCTTAGCTTCCATTGTGAGCCTTGAACACAGGTATCTGAGGAGGGAGCTGAGGAAGGCTAGTGGTCTGGATCTCCCCTCTCAGCCACTCTCTCAGCCAGCACAAAGCATTAGTTAAGGTGACCTTGTGAAGGGGGTCCAAATCAGCATTTCTCATCTCAGGCCAGAGCATGGAGTTTGAGGAATTGTCTGATAAAAGACTCTATCTGGGACTGAGAGATGTCTGCTTAGGGAAGGTGGGGACAGGATGCTTCTGATCCAAGCAGGGAAGTTCACTTTTTTTGGCTGACACTGAAGGTGGAGAGGAAAAGCTGCCTTGACTCATCCCCAGAGACAGTCGTGGACAGAGGTTACAAAGAATTTATTACTTGGAGTGAAGATGGAAGTGTGGAACAAATGGGAGCCCCAGCCCAAGGAGCAGAGAGGAGGCAGGGAAAAGCCACAGGTGGACAGTGGGGGAAAATCAGGCCTCTGTGCTGAGCTGTATGGAGTGATGGGCAGATTGGGGAGCTCTATTTCCCAATTTCAACCCAGAAAGTAACCTCAAGACCTGACCCCTTTTCCCTATGGCAAACTACCTGGACTCTGGTTCTCGCCTGGGGGAGAAGCTTTTCAGGGGCTGGAGTTGAAAACTAGAGAGAAGGTGCTATCTCCCCAAAAGCAGTCCCCAAGGAGAAGTGAGGCTGAGAAAGAGCTGATCTTGAATCTGTCAGGTTCCCTGGCATACCCAATATGCCATGGCACTTTCTTTTGGGAAAACCTGAGCAATCTGAGCTGCCAGCAGCCCAGGCCCTGTCCCTTCCTTCTAGGAATTCCCAAGCCAGCCAGAGGGCCTTTCCCAGCAAAGGGTCAGGGAAAGGAATGAGGTATCTGAGGGCAGAGTGGAGGCAGGGGCCAAGAGGAAGGATGGGGTAGCCTTGCCCATTGATCCCCACTGTCCCAACCTGTATCTTGGGCCAGGTTGATCCCTGAAAGGTTTGGCAGCTTTGGGGTTAGCCCACAGGCCTGACCTTGGCAATAAACAGGGTAGCAGCTTTCTCTAGGAACTCGTCCCTCAGCATGGCCGAGTTGGGCTTGCGGGCCAGTAGGGCTCGGTCCATGGCCAGGGCGAGGCAGTCGGGGCCCAGCTGAGAACCGGCCTCGAGGTATCGGCTGGGAGCTTCAAAATCCCCTGCTAACAGGGCCCCTTCCAGGGTGTCTAGCACCGCTTGGCACACTCGGCGGTCAGCCTGTCCTGAGTCATCCAGGACCTCGTAGAGGGCATCTGCCCGGGACACGAACTCTAGAAGCACAAAACAGGTGAGCATGCCATAGCGGAAGATGTCGAAGGGGACAGCCTCGTGGTCCCGGCACTGGATCTTTCGCAGGAGGGGGGACACGATCTCCTCTGGGGCCTCCCCGTCTCTGCAGATGCGTTTCAGCAGCTCACTGTAGGTGCGCCCATCAAGGCCCGGCCTCTTCTTCCGGCCGCTGGCGCTCAGGCACTCATAGGCCACACTGACGTTGTTGTTGAAGGCGGTCCTGCGGGATGGCAAGCTGCAGGTGAACTACGGGTGTCTCTTGCCCTCCCCCATCCCTCCGTGCCAGGACCCCACTGGACTATCTGCCTGGCCCAGAACCTCCTCTCCTCCTCCTGGGAGTTGCTGCAGACCAGCCCAGCTGCCCGCACTAACTTCCCCCAAGTGTGCACCACCCTTTCTCAGCACTCCGGAGAGCTCTAGTTCCTCTTGTGCCCGCCAATGGGTTCTTTTGTTTTGTTAAATGTCATGTTCTTGGGTGTCCTCTGTCCCCCTTCAGGCTGAGAGCACCTCCAATTCAAGACTGGGTCCTACCTTAATCCAGGGGCTGCCCGAGGGTCCTGTAGTCTGCTCAGATTGCAGGGCCTCTAGCCAGCCTCCAACCTCCCCTAACCCACTGGGACTGGAGGCTCACAATCCACCAGGGGATTCCTCTCCCCATCGGCTCTTCCACAATTCAGCTAAGCCGCCCCAACTTGGGAAAGCAAAAAAGGGCTGGTGGCAGCCAGTGGAGGTGTGGCCCTGTAGGCCTATATTTGCTCCCAACATCCACCTGTGCCAGCTTCCTATGTCTACCTTCCAGAGTTCTTTTGGACCAAAAAAGGGCTGCAGATTCCCTTTGCTCACAAAGGGCCTGAAAGTAAGGACTGGTTCACGGGGTGGCAGGAGGAGGCAGAAAAAAGATGCAATCACAAAGTGATGCAATTAGAAGAGACCTCTAAATAACAGTGGTTCCTCTTTTTTTAGCCTCAAAGATACCTCTATTTCAAATCTTATTTTCACTGCTACCTTTCTCATCTCCCATTTACCATCCCTTCCCTGTCCATGCATGACTAGTAAGTCTATATTTAGTTAGTTAGTTGCTCTCCCTTGCACAATCCCACATCTCTTCACTTGAATGGCCTTTCAGCATATCAAACAGCCTAAAAACTGAACTCGTCAGGAGACCACAGATTTATAGCTAGAAGGTATCAGGGAAGCTGGATCGCCAAGAGCCAAGTGACTTCTAAGATCACCAGGTACTTAAGTGACAGACAGGATCTGAACCCTCAGTCTGCAGACTGGCTGCTTTTTCCTCTATACCTAAATCTCCTTGCCATGTCCCAGCATCCTTTCAGTGACGCAGATTCAAAAGCCTGGAAGGGATCTGTGCCTCTGCCTTCTCCCACACCTCAGCAATTCCATGACATCTCTTCCTTTACTTGGGGGCCACTAGTCTAGCTCAGCCCCTCAACACCCTTTACTTGGACTACTTGGAATAGCATGCTAGCCTCCCGGCTCTCTCTTCAATCTCAAGGCAGCTGCTAAACCAATCTCCTAGTATGAGTTTGACTCTCACTCCCCTTATGACTCCCTGTCACCTGGAGAATAAAATCTAAGCCCCCTTCCCCCCAACCTAGCATTCCAAGCTCTCTGGGATGTAGCTCCAGACCTTCTTTCCAGCTTTAATTCATACAATGCCCACAATGTTCCCAGTTAACTGGACCTGGGCTACCAGCTGCTCTCAAAACTTGCTTCTCTAGCTCCTGGGGTTTTGTTCTGGCTGTATAACACGCACAAGCTCAATTCTTTGCCTAGTTTCCTGCCTACCCAAGATCCTGTCCCTATTACTAAAGCACTGTCTGATTTTTCCTTTGCCCCCTCCATTCCTAATGTTAAATTTATCTTTGCTCATGTAATATCCCTACTTGGTGCTTCCTCCCCCCACCCCTCCCAGAGTACCAGCCCCTTGGAGTCAGGAATTGAGTCATTTTCTTTCTGTATGTCCTGTGTCTAGTGCACTTCCTTACATAGCATATATATGTTGGATAAATGTTGAATATCAACCCTGGAAGGGACCTTAGTTCAAATACTGGAGGCTCAGAAAAGGGAGCAGGTTTGCTCAAGATTACACAGCATATCAGGGGCAAAGCGGAGACTGGAACTCAAGTCTGTGCCTTTTCCCATGGTCTGACACTACCTTAGTGTGCTGAGGTGGCCTCCAGAGGGGAGGGAGTGGTGCCTGTGGAACTGTTCTCCACTGCCCCTCCTCCTCTGGTCTGGATCAGGAAAGGAGAACATGCTCATGGACCCTCAGGGCCCCGGCACAGTGGGAGGTGGGAATTGGGCCTGTGGGCCACCAAAAGGCTGGGGAGCTGTTCTCGGGAGAAACTGGAGAGGATCCAGGGGGACCCTCCTAAGCAAGCTTAAAGAGATTTATCATCTGCCAGATTGCTGGATGTAAGGCTGTTCCAGAATAGAAAACAGTGCTGATTAGACCGTAAAATAATAAAGGGGCAATAATAAAAACTGGACTTTGCTCTTGAGTGCAAAATTACCCTCCTGGTTCCAGGAGCCCTAGGACCGCCCCAAAGTGGCTGGAATCACAACAGTGAGACAGGAAGGGAGCTCGGACGGCTACATCTCCGGCTGCGGCACCCCCTGCAGGGGACTTGGCAGGGGTCCCTCAAATCCTGCACGCCCAAGTTTGCAAAATCCGCAAAGCCAGGGGATTGCTCTAGATGATCCGGGTTCGATTCTATGATTTTACAGAAGGAGAAACTAAGGTGGGTGGGAGTGGGGGAGACCTGCCTGAGGTACTGAATGGAAAGTCGCTCCTGTTAATCGGAGGCAGGGCAAATCTAATTATCCCTATTAAATATAGGAGAAAACTGAGTAGTGGAGTGGGGGAATGATTGCTCTGGCGCTCGGGCTAGAAACCGGCTGTTCCGCCTAGGATTCCCTTCCCCCACTTCCATGCTCACCCCTCCCCCTCTTTTTTCTGGGGTCGATGTAACAGGAGACCCTCCTGTAACAGGAGAACTCCCACGCAAAACGAAAGGCTTTGACTAAAATAAGCTAGCAAAATGCCTCCCGGTTTTGAAATCCTAGGTTCAGGGTTCTAAACATGGTCTGGGAGTCTCAAGGTGGGTCTCCACGCCTTGGCAGGAGAAGACTACAAGGCCCAACATGCAGTGCATCGCCCACACCCGAATGAGGGTGGTGGTTAAGGAGTTTGTATATGTCGGTCAGAGACTACGAGTCCCAGCATGCCCCGCGGCACATGAAGGACGGCTGGGACTTGTAGTCTACGAAGGATGCGGCCCAACTGTCCGGTGGGTCGGTTGGTCGGCTGGCCCGCCCGACCCGGCCCCCCGCACCTCTGGGAGTGGTGAGCCAGGCGTAGGTGCCACAGGGCGCGGCCGATGCGCTGCTGCTGCAGGAGAAGCAGGCCCGGGGGCTCTCCGGCGCCGCCGTTGGCGGGCGAGCGCAGGCCCAGGTTGTCGAAGTAGTGCGCCAGGAAGGGGAGCGGCTCATCGGGTCGCGCTTCCAGCACCTTGAGCAGCGCCGCGCGAAGCATGGCCGTCACTCCGGCCTGCCGCAGGAACTCCTCCTCGCTTTCGGTAGCCAGGCCCCGTGCCGGGCTCGCCCGCCGAGCCTCTGAAGTCCCGGCCACCGGCGCCGTGGGCCGCCGCTTCTCCGCCATGTTCCTTGCGGGCCTCCCAGGACCGGAAGTACTACCATCTTGGCACGAGGCGGTGCAGGAAGCGGTGTTCCAGCCATCTTGACTGCTGGCGGCATCATCGTCGCCCATGCTTTAGGTGCAAAGGAGGTTTCAAAGAATTTGAATATTAACGAAGAGACGCTGCCTTTTATTTAAATCCTCTCCAGCGAAGCGAGGGCTGTGGGGCCTGGGCCCCAAGGATGACCTTTGCCAGATGCTAGCCTACGGGCTCTTTGGGGAAAGCTGTTCCTTGTATGACGCTGTCGCCACTCCATCTTGAGTGTGGGCAGAAGGACCGCCCCTTAGCAACGGCTGCTCCTGGTTGCCAGAGACGCGTGCTCCTTGCGCCTCCTACTTCTGACGCCTAGTTTTGAAACTGGCCTGGTTGAAACCGGCCCGGAGCGTTTGTGTTTGTGCTTGTTTATTTTATTATTATTCTTTTTAAAATTTGTTCATTTTCCTCCTCTTGCCTCCCCCCCCCCCCCCTCGACCCGAGGCTGGTCACGACCCTGACCTGGAGGACTGGATCCGGCTGTGCTGGAGTCCTAGAAGGGAGTTGATGGGGAAGCAGCTCCTGCACCTTGGGATTTTGTGTCCCCACTCAGAAGTGTGGACCAGAGTTCCTGTTCTCTGAGAGCACCCATTTCAGCAGACTCAGATGTGACTGGAAGACTCCTTTTTTTCCCTTCTTGATCCGATTTTTCTTGTGCATCGAGATAACTGTATATGTATACATATATATTGTATTTAACATATATTTTAACATATTTAACATGTATTGGACTACCTGCCATCTAGGGGAGGGGGTGGGGGGAAGAAGGGGAAAAATGTGGAAAACAAAATTTTGCAAGGGTCAGTGCTGAAAAATTACCCATGTGTATGTTTTGTAAATAAAAAGCTTTAATTAAAAAAAAAAGAAAGAAAAGGACATTTGTAGGATAGATGCTTTCCTTCTTTTCCTCTCATTCTCTTCTTAACTCTTTAACTCTTCAAAATCAGATTTTTGACTTCATTTGACAAAACTGTTCTCTCCTCAGTTGCCAACATTAATTTCTCAGTCCTTAATCTTTTTGACCTCTCTGCAGCTTTTAGTACTGCCCATCATGCCCATCACCCTCTTCCCTTCAGGTGTTTGTGACACTGCTCTTTCCCGCTTCCAATCAGGTTGTTCCTTCTCAGATTTTTGCTGGACCTTTATCCGGGTCACAGCCACTATGGGTGTTCCTCAGGAGTGTCTGGTCTTGGGCTCTCTTCTCTTCTCCCTCTGTACTATTTCATTTGGTGAAATCAGTTCCCATGGATTCAGTTATCATTTGTGCTGATTTATCTGGCTTAGAGGTTACTCTCTTATTGATCTCCAGTCTTGAATCAACCACTGCCTTTTGGGCATCTGGAACAATAGGCATCTGAAACCCAGCATGTCTGAAAAGTCATTATCTTTCCCTCCAAACCCTCCTCTCTTCCTAGCTGCCCTATGACTGTCCAGGGTAGCATGAGCTTCATTCCCCCAGGCTTGAAATCCAGGGTCATCCTTGGATTTACCATTCTCTTCTCACCACCCCACATATCCAGTCTGTTGATTTTTACCCTCAGAACATTTCCCTTATACACCCCCTACTCTCCTGACATGGCCACCACTCTAATACAGCCTCATCACCTTATCACCTCAGGCTTGGTCTGTTTGCCATACATAGCCTGCTGGCTGGTCTATTTCCACTTTAGTTTATCTTCCTTCAAAAGTGATCTTCCTAAGAGAAGTTCTGACCAGGAGTTCCCCAGAACTGAGTTATTTTATTTATTCTTCAATTTTAATTCTTTATTATAAAGGATGGCTCTCCAGGCAGGGATAGAGATGAGGATTGGGAAATGTAGGTAATGTAAAGATAAAAGAAATCGATAAACATTTGGTTTAAAAAGAATTCCCACAAAGATAAAACCCTTTTCTTTGGGGGAAGCTTCCACAGCTTGCCATGTTTGTGGTAGCTTCTGATGCTGAATTTTTATCCCAACTAACTCTTCTTCTGGGTCTCCCTGACTTTCCTCCTGTCTCTTCCTCCAATGCTGGCCTCGGCTGGACTCGGGTAAAGAGGAAGAAGGCAGCTGCTCATCCTGAAGTCTCACCCAGATCCCTACTAGTCCACCTGCTGTCCCATTTCCTGATCCAACCTTAACTCACCCCATGCAGTCTCCCAGGCCTCTGAGCCTCTGATCTGCCCTCCGTCTCTGCCTGGGGCCCATGGGAATCCCAAATGCTCCCCCTTTTCCTAACCTGTTTCCATCAAGGGCCCCACTTTCCACCTTGTGAGTCTTCAAGAGTTGCCCATGGCAATTCCTTCTCCTCAACCTCCCACATCCAATCCATGGTCAGATCTTGTCCATTTTTACCTCCTTTGTGGGATTCTGTCCTGGCTGAGACCCTCAATATTTTTCTAATCACTCCCTTATCAGCCTCCTGTCTCTCTCCAGGCCCTCTTCCCCAAGAGCAGATGGGACCACGTCACTACTTTCAGGGGCTCTGCCTGTGTGCCCCTAAAAGTGCTTTAGTAGCTTTCTGCAGGATGACTTAAAATGGGCAGAGATTTGAGGAAGCTTCCTTCCAAGTGCCATTGAGGTCCAATGGGAGGCTTCCACCCCCAGTTAGTCTGTATTTAAGCCCTCTAGATTCTGTATCCATGTACGTGTGCTTCCAGCCCCCTACAATGGAACATCAGCTCCTGGTGGGCAGGGACTAGGGGGTGTTAGCCCTGGCACCAGGCAGGTGGTGAGGACTCAAGAAAGTGCTGGTTGAATTCTTATTGGGGATTGTGGGATCTAGAGCTGGAAGGGGCTTCAGAGGCCTTCTGGTTTAATCCTCATTTCACAGATAAGGAAACTGAGGCTCAGAGAAAGAAGGAAATGGATTTGTTAAATGCCTGCTCTGTGCCAGGCATTATGCTGAACATTTTACAGATATCTGATCCCCACAATAAAAGGTAGATGCTACTATTATCCCTATTTTACAGATGAGGAAACTGAGGCAGACAAGGCCATATGTGGCCCAGGATCACACAGTAAGTAAGTGTCTCAGATCTTTATTGCTTTATCAGGCTTTGCTCCCTCAGACAGCCTCCCTTTCCCTTGGCTTAACTTCCCCTCCAAACCACCGGTGCCCTGCCGTGCCATCTCTAAGTGTGGTGACTACCCACGTCACACAGTTAATTGCCAGAATCAGCATCTGAGCCCAGGTTCTCTTATTCCAGAGCCAGCTATTTTATTTTATTTTTTGCTGAGGCAGTTGGGGCTAAGTGACTTGCCCAGGGTCAACAGCTGGGAAGTGTTAAGTGTCTGAGGCCGGATTTGAACTCCTGACTTCAGGGCTGGTGCTCTACCCACTGCGCCACCCAGCTGCCCCCAGCTATTGAGTGGAGATGAGTGATCTCTCAGGTCCCAGTTGCTCCGGCGTGCTGTATGCTACAGACCCTCCCCTCCATGAGTCAGTTGGCAGAAGCAGCAGCTCCACAGACAGATGAGCTCTTTGTCAGTCAGGTTCTTGGGGTGCTCATTCCCCTGAGAGAAGAGCCAGCCCAACCTGTCCTTGTCCTTCCATGGAGTCACTGGAGAGTCACTGGAGCCAGTTTCCAGGGTCCTCTGGCCGCTTCCCCTTTGTCCAGCTGGCAGACCAGGGGGCTCGGGGTGGGGGATAGCTGCCCCACTTTTACCGGCCCATGCAGGGACCAGGGATCCCAATCTCCTTGGAAGCTGGCATGATGGAGAGCCGTATGTTTGGCCAGGGCTGAGGCAGAGAGCGTGGGTTCAAGGCTGGGCAGCGTTTGGGGTGTCCTGAGCCCTGAGCCACCTCCACAGGCGGTAAGCTACAAAGGCCACAAGGATCAAGCCCAGCATGCAGCCGCCTGTCCAGAGGGCTGC
Source organism: Myrmecobius fasciatus (assembly GCA_023553655.1). Taxonomy (NCBI): domain Eukaryota; kingdom Metazoa; phylum Chordata; class Mammalia; order Dasyuromorphia; family Myrmecobiidae; genus Myrmecobius; species Myrmecobius fasciatus. The sequence continues at coordinate 32,392 of JAJPUD010010964.1, read as the reverse complement.
TGAGTTGTTCCCATCGTCCATCTCGGGCCCTGCGGAAGGAGATGGGGTTCCCTGAGGGAGGAGGCCCCCAGCCTCTCCAGGCTTTGCTCCCTCAGACAGCCTCCCTCTCCCCTGGCTTAACTTCCCCTCCAAACCACCGGTGCCCTGCCGTGCCATCCCTCAGGGACTCACAGGGACTCCTTGTCTAGGAAACAACTAGTCTTTTGGCTGCCAGGTTCCACTTGGCACTGGGACATCCCCCAGTTCAGGGGCCCTGGATGCAGGATTAGGGTGGTCTGCTAGGCTTCCAGGGCCCCGAATCCAGTGCACAGATGTCCCAGGCTCACATGCCCGGCACAGCAGCTCCAAGGGCTCCCCGCTGACCCCTGGCATTGGGAACAGGAATATTTTGGGGAAGCAAGGATTGCCGGAGCTGGGGTTTGAGGTGAGGGGTAGTGAAGACCCAGGCCAGAGTCAGGGAGGAAGCTGTGGGGTCACGGAGGCCGGAGCTATAACCTTTTACTGTAGAGGCAACTGAGGAGGGCAGAGCCGGGCCCACAGTGGTGGTTGTTGGCGGAAGGGTGCTGGGAGCTGGGGACGTCATCCTGGAAATAACTGGGGAAGGAAAGTTGGGGAAGCTTTATAGGGAAGAAGGCTTCTCTTTAGCATCCCTCCCCCAGGACTAATGAGTGGCTCCTTCCTCCCCAGCCCCCCCGCTGAGAGAAATGGGACATGGGTCTCCCCGAGGGAAGGAAGGGGCCTTTTCCGAGGAAGGAAGGAGACATTGTTCCACCCTAAGGGTCTCAAATCGGGTCAGACAAATATGGTTATAAGTGGAAACTCAGGAGTGTCCAGAACTGGGGGGAATGGGGGGGTGGACATTTAGGGCGCGAGGAAAGCAACCCAGGCGGGCCCTTTGGAGGAGGTGCTGGAGTCCGAGGGCCCGGCCTGGCGCTCACCAGCTATGGCCCGGCTGTGGTTGAGTGCCTGATGCTCCAGCTTCATCTCTACCAGGCAGCGGAACTCGGGTCCGAGGGTCACAAGTTCTGCTGGCAGGGCCCAGCGTTTTGTGACCCAGAACACTTCCAGCTCCTGCCCAGTCTCTGCTTCCTGCTCAGGCCCCAGATCATCATCCAAGGCCTGCAGCCCCCCCAGCTTCTCATCTCCCCGATACCAAGTGAAGGTCAGTTTGTCATAAGGGGAGACCTCTCGGGCCGAGCAGACCAGGGTGGCACCTTGCCCGGGGACCAGGATGCTGGGGGACACTTCCACTTTGTCAGGAAAGGCTGAAAGAGCCGGACGTGAGGTTAATCAGGGCTGGGACTGGGGGTCTCTGTCTCCTGCCACCCATTTTTTAGGGGGACCATGTATAAGGCAATTAGGGTTAAGGGACTTGTTTGGGTCACAGCCAGCAAGTGTTTGAGGTCAGATTTGAACTCTGCACTCTGTGGGACCATCTAGCTGCCCCTTTCTCTTGCCTTAATCTCCATTTTTCTCTGTTTCTCTGACTTCTTTTCTCTCAGCCTCTGCTTTTCTCATAAAACATGGAACGCCAGAGCTGGAAGGGCCAAAAAATGGCCTCCTTTTACAGATATGGAAACTGAGGCCCGCAGAAGGGAAGGACCCCGGCCCAGCTCTGCCCTACCACAGTGGATTGGGACCTGAGCCGGGTCTCCTGGGTCATTAGCGATACAGCAGCATTTCCTCATTTCTGCTCTGGTCCTCTCAACAGCCTGAGAAAGTCCGAGGCTGGATTCCTCTTCCCATTTCACAGAGGGGAAAACTAACCCCCAGAAAGGAGGCGGCCGGGTGGCCGGGCTTACCGTACACCAGCAGCTCCACCGTGTCCTGGTAGGTGGTGTCCTGGCAGGTGCTGATGCACACCTTCCTCCCGGCCATGGAGAGCGTGGCCTCCGGGATGGTCAGAATGCTGAGACCCGGCACCGAGGAGACGTGGCCCAGGCTGGTGTCCAGCCCCTTCCACTGCACAGTCGCTTCCTTCTCAGGGCAGGCCAGGGAGCAGTGCAGCTTGATGGAGCCCCCAGCCTGGACCACCGGCCAGGCGGGTGTGATTCGCAAGGGGCTCTCCCCTTCCCCTGATGCTCCTGAGGAGAGAGGGAGGAGGGGGCCTTTGGGGGCAGGAAGGGGCTCTCTGGGGCAGGGACAGGGGGTCAAAGGAGACCCCAGTGGAGGCTGAGTGTCACAGCTGCCCCTGGGCTCACACACACTCACACACACACACACACACACACACACACACACACATACTCTCACACACACACACATACTCTCACACACACACTCACACACACACACACACACACATACTCTCACACACACACACACTCACACACACACTCTCACACACACCCCTTTCAGGGACATCAGGGCTGTGTGGGTGCTTACCAGCCATGGGACCTTGCAAAAACCCCTTCCCATTGAGCCTCAGTTTCTTCAGCTGTAAACGGAGGCGGTCGGAGGAGCAGCCACCCAGCTCGGAGATCCTGTGGCTGGGCTGCTTAAATGCTCTGAGGTTCCCCAGAAGCTTGGCTACCTCCCCCGTCCCCATCCCTCCTTCTGCCGTTATCTGGTGAGAGCAGAGATGCTGGCCCGCCCCGGCTCTGCCCGGACACTGAGCATGGGACGGGACTGGGGGGCTCAAGGAGCCTTAGAACACGGGCCGTCGGAGCTAGAAGGGACGGAGGGGCAGAGCTGGGCTGGCCGGGAGCGTGTCGGTGTGAGCCGGGGGAGAGTGCGAGAAGAACGGATGAGAGAGCGAAGGGCCGCGGACTGAGCGTCGGAGCGCCGAGTACAAGGGGACGGCTCCCTGCTTCTGAGGGGTCCCACGTGGGTGGGGGAGAACGGACATGGAGCAGGGACGTCCAGGGAGGAGGACCTCTGCCCGGGAAAGTCTCAGGTAAGGTGAGAAATAGGAGAGGGGAGTGTGTGTGTGAGTGTGTGAGTGTAAGTTTGTGTGTGTGAGCATGAGTGTGTATGTGTACACAAATGTGTATGTGTGAGTGTGTATGTATATGAATACACACATGGGGAGGGGGAGAGGGGGCTCCAGAGGCCGCAAAGCCAAGGAGAGACCGGCCGGCGGACGCTAACGGGGCATGTCCTGCTCTGGGGTCAGCCACAGCGGGAAGGTCTCCGAGTCCCAGAGGGGACTTGGGATCATGGGACCAAGGACCAGACGGGATTCAGGTAACTGGCTCAGGGTCCGTAAGTAGCGGAGCTGAGACGCGAACCTCCCTACCTCGCCCCGACTCCACGGCCCTGCTCCCCACGGACAATCAGAGCTAAAGCCTGGGGGGCTCCGGCGCTCTCAGCCTCCCGGGGAGCCTGTTCCATGGGCCAGGGGACAGGCAACTTACCCCGGCTACTCTGGCCTTGGAGGAGGAAGAGGAGGAGGAGGAGGAGGGTTTGCGGGGCGAGGGGCACAGGGAGGGCGGCTTCATTCATGGCGGTCTCCCCCTGGGGCGGCCACCTCACAGCGGCTGGGCTCCTCTTTCCTTTCTCCTTCCGAGCCCCTTCTGGAGACCCTCTTAAGTAGAGTCCGTCTGACCCCGCCTCCGCCTCCTTCATTAGCCCCTGGAAGGTTTCCAGAGGGGATTTCTCTCTGCCCAAGATGGGACTCTCCGGAGTCCTGGGGAGAACAGATGGGTCGTGGGGGGGGGGAGAGGGCGGGGGCTGAAGCAGCGCCAAGTTAAGGAGGGACAATGAGAACCCCTGCCCTGGAGTAGTGGGGGGGGGAGCGCTGGCGAGGCTTATTCCTCTCCAAAGGAGAGCATCCTCTGGGAGCCCAAGGCAGGGAAGCCTGGTAAGACTACCCAGAGCGGCTCCAGAGGCGAGCCCCCTCGTGGTGGGGGGTGCCTTTCAGCGGCTCCCCCAGAGCCTTCCACCCTGTGCCCAGCCCGGCTGCTCCCAGGGCTCTGCCCTGTGTCAGGTAAGAGGCTTGGAGGGGATGCCTTCCCATCCATCCCCCAGAGCGGCCACCCCGAGGTGCTTCCTCCCACGGAGCAACGCAGGGGAAAGCCGGCTTGGATGCTCGCTACCTGGGCGCCCTAGCAAGTCTCTTCCTCGAGGAGGCCCTGGCTTTCTCTTCCGTTACATGAAGGTGTGAAAGTCTCTGAGGCCGCTGCGGTCCTGTGATGGGGGAGATGGCCCATTTGGGGGTGTCCAGATTCCCAGAAATTTGTCACACAGCCCTTCTGGGAACTGGACCCTCTGGAGATACCCCGGCTTCTCTTCCACTTACTGGAAGTTGTCTGGGACTGTGTGAGAAGCCAAGTTTGGAAAAGAGGATAAGACGGAGGGTCAGATAATCTGCTCATGTCAAGGCTTTTCGGTGGAGGGCCTGGAATTCCCCCTCCGTCTCCCAGGAGCCTGGAGTGGTTTTAGGCCTAGCCTCCCCCTTTTACCTTCTAAGCTAGGTTCCAGAAATGGCTTCTTCCTGCTCAGGGGACCTTTGGATAAAGGTCTGCTCCCTTCATCCTTATTTGGCATCCTTTCCCAGCCTTAGGAGCCCTATCTCCCCATTTCCCACCCGCATGTCACCACAAGGGCAAGGCTAGGTCTTATGGACAAGCTGCCAGGCAGCCGCAGGACCTGGAAGTCGAAGGTTCTGGGCTCGATGGATCACTAAGGGCACTCTCCTGCTCTCTGGGCCTCAGTTTCCCCTTCTGTAAAAGGAAAACTGTGTCCTCCCTAGGGTCCCTCTCCACTCTGACATCTACAAGTCCTAGAGCTCGAGCACCAGAAAGAGCTTTAGAAATCATTTAACTCAACCCCCTCATTTCAAAGTCCAGGGAAAACGGTAACCCTTAAACCTACTGCCATCTAAGGCTACATTAAGAGAGACAGAGACAGGGGCAACTGGGTGGCTCAGTGGATAGAGCACCAGCCCTGAGGCCCTGGTTTCAAATCTGGACTCAGACACTTAACATTTCCCTAGCTGTGTGAGCCTGGGCAAGTCACTTAACCCCAATTGCCTCAGGGAAAAAAAAATCTATAATAGAGACAGGGTCAGAATAAAAGAAATGATGTCCTCTGCCTGAAGAAAGGGAAAGGAAGAAGTATTTATAGGGTACCTACCATGTGTGAGGTGCAGGGCTGAGGGCTTCTTACAAATGTTATCTCATCTGATCCTCAAAGCAGGCTTGGAGATACCTGATGTTGTGATCCCCATTTTACAGATGAGGAAATTAGGCAAACCAAAATTAAAGGTCTTGCTCAAAAGTCACATGACACTCTCTCTGCTGTGCCACGTAACTGCCTTGAAAGAATGATTGCATTCGGTTGTGGGTGAGGAATGATGCTTTACCTTTGTCTGCCTCAGTTTTCTCATCTGTAAAATGGGGGTCATGGGGCACATGCCTTCTAGAGTGATTGTCATGAGCATTTGTAAATCATTTTGTAAACCTTAAATCACTCCTTAATGCTAGCTATCATTATAGAATGATAGCTATATCTATATCTACATATTTATTTCTATTTATCTATTTATAAATTTATTTGTATATATCTACATCTACATCTATGTACTTATTTCTATTTATTTATATATTTATGAATTTATTCATCTATATATTTATTTATAAATTTATATATATAATGTAAACTTCTTGGGAGGCAAGGACTGTTTAGATTTTCTCTTTATGTCATCAGCACAATACCTGGAACACAGCCGGACTTATTGGACATTTAATTATTGACTCTGAGGCCTCTTTCGGGTCTGAGATTATGTGAAGGAACAGGCTCAGACTCCTTCAGAGAGCAAGTAGCTGAGCGCCAGACCCAGGGGGGCCTTCCTTAATTTCCCAATTCCCCATTCTTTCTACTTCCTTTCCCCATCTGTTCTCTTCTTTCAGCCCTGAAGTTCTCTATGTCTGCTCTGAAGTTCCATCCCTCTGTTCTATCAGCATTGCTGGAGATGGGCAGCTTCCCTTGGCTGTCCAATCTGGGGGTGGGGGGGGGAGTAAGAGTTTTCCATTTTCCTGCATCCCCCTCAAGCCACCTCATTCTTCTCTTCCCTTAATCCTCCCAGAGTCCTTTTCAGTTCCAGTAAAGGCTAAACAGGAAGCCAAACAGAAGGTGAAGGTCAGAAGAAAAGACCCCAGGGGTAATGATGAATAGGCAAAAGCCCTGGGCACATCCCAGCAGAGCAAACTCAGGGGCTGGGGCCCTTCCCCGGGAAGCTGGACCCTTAACCCCAAACCTCTCTGTTTATTTTTGCTCCTAACACACCCATCTTATCTCTGGCTCAGAGGAGAAGACTGAGGGTGGTGATTAATGGGTTACTTCCCTCTTCCATTTCCTAGCTAAGTCAGATCTGAATTTCCAGTTCCAGGGCTCTGGCAACCAACTGCCCCTTCCTCCTCCAAGAGACCCTAAGAACTTGGGGCATTGCCCAGCCTGTTATTGAGAAATTCCAAAATAAGATTGTGTCATGCTAGGAGCAGTAAGATGAGCAGCCAAGAAGGGGAAGAGCCTTCTAGCCTGGAACATCGGTCTAGACAAGGGAAAGGGACTGAAGTCACGAAGGGGATCTGGGATGGGGATGGCAAAGTGATAGCTGAAAGAGTCCTAGCCTGGAAGTTGGGAGCTGTCTCCTTGGACCAACTATTTCTCTGGGCCTGTAGGGTCCCTGCCAGCTCAGACATTCTGGATCTTTTGATTCCCAGGCTGAGCTCACTTTGTACCATCCCCAAATGTTTCCCATACTGCCTCGTAGGATCAAGGAATTTAATACCCAAAGGCCCTTTGGAGCACATCAGGTCCAATCCTTCATTTTAGAACTGAGGAAAGTGGTACAGAGAGGGGAGTGACTTTGCCATAGTCCCACAGGTAATAAAATAGCTTGCCTCAGATGCCCACCCACCATGGAAGGGCTCTTTCCACCATGCTCCATTGCCGTTGTTCCCAGGGGGAAGGGACAGGAAGGAGTGCTTTTTCTTACTTTGAGAGGCAAGAGCAATGGCTTGTGATTGGCCCATAGAGCACAACAATGGTGGAACCTCTGAGAATGGAACTGAGTCCACTTGCCTGACCCAACTCCCAGCTTTATTTATTGCTTATCCCTTCTGTTCCTCATGCTCAGTCAGCCCCTCTGGAGCAATGAGTTCAGCAGCTAGCCTGACCGGGCTCTTCCCATACAGATGGCAAAGCTCATGGAGGTGGAGGCAGAGGTTTCTCCTTTTGGCCCTATATCCTCTCACCTGTTTCCTGGCTTTATCCTGGCTCCTTACCCCTACCCAGGGGAGGAAGCTTGCTAAGAGAGCTCTAGGAACTCTATCCTCCCTAGAAGAAACTTCCTCTTATCAAACCAGACTACAGGCCCTCCTAGTTTGGAGAGGAGAGCAGAGGCTCATTTGGAAAGACTCTGGCTTGGGAGATAAGTGAGGGTCTAACTTTGAACTCTGGTTCTGCGACTGATACCTCCTCTCTTTATATTTTAGCTTCCTCTTTTGTGGAATTGGGATAATAATCCTTGCTCAGCCCTTCCTTCAGCATCTTGTTGTTTTTCATTTTCAAAGGGGACCAGTGACATTATGGGATAAGGGCTTGTCTTGGGAATAAATTGGATTTAAGGGAGTTGGGTTAAATAATTGGACTTAATTGGATAAATTAGATTTAAGGCACAGAGTTGCACAAACTCCTGAGTCTCACTCTCTCTTCCAGAGTCATCCAACTCAGGACAACTGGCCCAGGATGCAGTGAATGACCTTGGCATCCTGATGTCCGACTAAGCTGTACCTCTGCACTCTGTGGCACCCGCTTCGGCTGATTTCATGACTGTTGGAATAAATTGTTCATAGCTGCCCATTCTGATGGGGAAAACTTCATGTGCTTGGGACAGACACCCCTCTAAATCACTGATGGTTTTGATGCCTGTTGGCTATCCTCAACCTGGTTAAACTTATTTATTGAAATGATTTTACTGGGGTATGGTCACTGCACATTCTACAGCTTCTTGATGCCTAAGGTGAGAGTTGGGTAAAAAGTAGACACCAAAGGTAGATGAACAGTGCCATCTTAATACTATTTTATTTTTCTAAATATATGCAAAGAGGGCAGCTAAATAGCACAGTGGATAGAGCACTGGCCTCAAAGTCAGGAGGATCTGAGTTCAAATCTGACCTCAGACACTTAGCTGTGTGACCCTGGGTAAGTCACTTAACTCATATATATATATATACACATACATATATATATTGCAATATATGTATTTGTAAAATCTTGTCTTCCAATTTTTCCCCCTCTTCCCCCTTCTTCCTGATGATAGCAAGCAAGCTGATATAGATTAACATGTGCAATTTTTCTAAATATTTCCATATTCATTATGCTGCACAAGAAAATTCAGATCAAAAATGGAAAAAAAAGCACAAGAAAGAATAAAAAAACAAGCAAACAACAACAAAAGGTGGAAAACTATGCTTTAATCCACAGTCAGTGTCCATAGTTCTCTCTCTGGATGTAGATAGCACTTTTCATCACAAGCCTACTGAAATTACTTGAATCATCTCATTGTTGAAAAGATCATCACATAATCTTGTTACTGTTGTATACAAGGTTCTCCTGGTTCTGTTCACTTCACTCAGCAACAGTTCATGTAAGTCTCTCCAGGCCTCTCTGAAATCAGACTGCTCATCATTTCTTATAGAACCATAATATTCCATTAATTCATATATCATACTTTTTTTTTTTTTTTTTGCTTTTTGCTTTTTGCTGAGGCAATTGGGGTTAAGTGACTTGCCCAGGGTCACACAGCTAGGGAATGTTAAGTGTCTGAGACCAGGTTTGAACTCAGGTCCTCCTGACTTCAGGGCTGGTGCTCTATCCACTGCGCCACCTAGCTGCCCCCATATATCGTACTTATTCAGACATTATCCAAATGATGGGCATCCACTGAATTTTCAATTCCTTGCCTTTAAAAAAAAAGGTTTGCAGGAGCTTTCATTCTAATGGGAGAAGATATCACATAAAGGGGATCTAATAAGGGAGAAAGAAATAAAAATAGAAAAGTTTGGAGAATTAGGGACTGAGCCAGGATAGAAGAATGACATGCGGCCTTCCTCAAATGGAGATTTTGGGGAGTAATTCATCAATAGAAGAAGGAATGAATGAATAAATGAAAGAATATTTTGTTAAGGGTTTTCTATGTGCAAGCACAGTCTTAAACACTAGGGAAGCAAATGCAAAAGCAAGACAGTTCCTGCCCTCAATAAATTCACATTTTAATAGGAGGGAGATCGATATAAAGGGGTGTAGTGGCTCTGGAAGTTCCAGGGATAGTGTGATGGAGAATGTTGCACCATTTTCCAGAAGCATTGGTGGTTTTGATTTTATTACTGTTCCTAAAGTAGATAATGGAGTGCTTTGGCAGGCTGATGGCAGGATGCATGGAGAGGAGCATGGCAGGGTTAAAAGCTGTTAGAGTGGTTTCTCCCCAATCAGGACAGCACTGCCCAGGGTGGGAATCCCCCAGATGTTCAGCAACATGAGGGCAGAAGGCCTTTCTAGGTGATTGTGATCAAGCAGGTCAGGACTGATTCCAGTAGGATATAGTTGTCACTGACCCTCTCAGTCTCAGTCTCCTCATCTGTAAAATGGGAGATTTGGTTGAAATTTCCATTCCATTTCCATTCTCAAGTCCTCTCATCTAGCACTAAGTAGACATTTTGTCTCTGGCACCTGCCACCACCAGGTGGCTCCCTAGTCTTACTTCTCCCAGCCCTGAAATTCACTTTATTTTTTCAGGTTTTCTGTGCTTTCCAAGGTAATAAAGATGCTAATTGTCAAGAGCCTTCCAGCTACTATTGGGTCCTTGGGTCAGCTGGTTGAAGAAATCTGATCAAGAATCAACTGTCTTCTTCTCAGACCATCTAGAGAGACCCAATCCTCTCATCTCATCTCTGGTCTCACCCCATTCCCACTGGGGTCTCAGTCATGTCAGCAGAGATACCTGTCTTCATCCCTCTAGAGCTCCCCTAACTGGCAGGTCCCTTCAAGGCCCTGTGACCAGCCTTCCCCAAGCTGAATGCCTTCCTTTCTTCAAAACTCATCTCTTCCAGGAAGTTTTCCTTCATTAACCTTTCTGACTCTATTACCTGTTCACCCTCAGTGCTTATTGATTAGCTGGGGCTGAAATTATTTAATTGCTTTAACTCTCATAATTTCTCCCCTAATAGATGCTAAGCTCCTTAAGGCTAAGCACAAGGATGCTTTCCTTAGGCCAGGAACTAACCTTACCACTAACAATCCAAAAGGCAAGTCAGATGTCTCTGGTTCTTCTCTATAAATATAAAATAAGAGGAAAAGACTAATTTACTTATTCCCTTCCTAAGCTAGAATTATTATGGGATCATTGAGTGAATGTTAGAATTGGAATGAATCTTAGAAGACCCTGGAGAGAAACCTTCTCATTTTAAAGTTGAGTTTAATTTAGGCCTCCAAAAGGAAATAGACTTGCCTAAGATAGCCCAAATCAGTGACAAGAACATAGGACTTCTAAGTCCTATCAATATCACATCGCTTCTCTGCTTGAAAATGATACTATATTAGATACTATTTTCTTCTTTAAATAAGTTTTGCATATTAAAACCAATATGGAATTAAGTGCCACACCAAAGAGTTATTAGTTATCAAAAATACTTCTGTGTGGTTTTGTTCAATGATTTTTAAAAAGAAAGTAAGCTATTGTTCACATCCCCATTTGGGGTTTTCTTGGTGGAGATACTGGAGTGGCTTGCCATTTCCTTCTCCAGCTTAATTTACAGATAAGGAAACTGAGGCAAACAAATGACAAAGGTCACCTCAAGAAAAATAAATTTTAAAAAGTATGCTTCAATCTGTATTCAGACATCAGTTCTTTCTCTGGGGATGGATAGCATTTTTCATCATAAGACCAGATTTGCCTTGGACCATTGCATTGCTGAAAAAGGCTAAGTCATTTCACAGCTGATCATCTTACAATATTGCTGTTTCTATGTCTACTCATTTCACTTAGCATCATTCATGTAAGTCTTTCCATACTGAGAGCATTTGTCATTTCTGATGTCACAGTAGTATCCTACCACAATCATATATTACAACTTGGTCATTCCCTAATTGATGGGGATCTCTCCAATTGCCACCAGAAAAAACTGCTATAAATATTTTTGTACATATGGATCATTTCCCCTTTCTATTTCTATTGGGATGCAGACATTGTAGTGTTATTGCTGTCAAGAGGATATGCATGGTTTTATAGTTCTTTAGGCATAGTTGCAAATCGTTCTACAGAATGATTGAATCAGTTCATGACTCCAACAACAATGTATTATTGTCTCAATTTTCCCACATCTCTTCAAACATTTGCCATTTTCATTTTCTGTACTATTAGCCAGTCTCATAGGTGTGAGGTAATAACTCAGAATTATTTTTATTTACATTTCTCCAATCAATTGTGATTTGGAGCATTTTTTTTTTTCACATGGCTATGGAAAAAAAATGTTCATGTCTTTTGGTTATTTGTCAATTGGAAAAATGACTTTTAAAAAATCAATTTGACTCAGTTTCTTGAGAAATGAGGCCTTTATCAGAGAAATTTGCTTCAAATTTTTTTTCATAGTTGTAACTGATAATTGCTTTTCCCTCCATCTTATTTCTCTTCTCTCCCCTCACCTTTTTATTCCATTCTTTTTTTGTCCTATCCTCAAAAATGTTTTGCTTCTGACTACTGCCTCCCCAAATCCCCTATCCCTTCTCCTACCCAAATTTCTCTTATGTCCTTTACTTCTTGTTTCCTATAGGGTAAGATAGATTTCTATACCTAATTGAGTGGATATGTTATTTCCTCTTTGAATCAATTCAGATAAGACTAAGTTTCAAGTGTTCTTCGCCATCTCCCCTATCTTTCCCTCCACTATAAAAGCTAATTTACCCTATTCTACCTTTCCCTTCCAGTACATTTCTCCCAGTACATTTCTCTTGCCCTTATTTTTATTTTTTTTGGATACCACCCCTTCAAATTCAACTCACACTTGTACCCTCTATATTTCTTTAAAGTGTCCCAATAATTGGAAAGTTCTCATGAGTTACAAGTATCATCTTCCCATGTAGTATAAACAGTTTAACCTTATTAAGTCCCTTATTCTCTTTCTTATTTACCTTTTGGAAGATCATATTCCAAGTCTTCTGATCCTTTAAAATAGCCACTTCTAAATCTTGTTATCTTGACTATGGCTCCATGATACTCAAATTATTTCTGTTTGCAATATTTTCTCCTTGACCTGGGAACTCTAAAATTTGGCTATAATATTCCCAAGAGTTTCCAGGTGATTGGTGGATTTTTTCAATTTTTTTTTACCCTCTGGTTCCAGAATAACAATTTTCCTTGATAATTTCTCGAAAGATTATATCTAGCCTTTTTTTTTCTTTTTTTTTTGATCATGGCTTTTGAATTCTCTAAAGATTTTTAAATTATTTCTCCTGGATCTATTTTCCAAGTCAGTTGTTTTTCCAATGAGATATTTCATAGTCTTATTTTATGTTTTTTGTTCTGATTTCTCATAAAGTCATTAGTTTCCATTTGCTCAAATCTAATTTTTATGGAATTTTCTTCACTGAGCTTTGCACCTCCTTTTCCACTTGGCTACTTTTTGAAGGAATTCTTCTCTTCAATGAACTTTGGTGTATCTTTTTCCCATTTGGCTAATTCTTTTTAAGATTTTTTTTTCCTTATTGGATTTTTGTGTTTCTTTTACCACTTGGCCTAGTCTTGTTTTTTAAGGTGGGTTCAAGTATTCCAGAATTTTTTTAGGACATTGTTTAAGTTTCCTTTCCTTCGCCTATTAGACTAGGAGTTTGAGGGGGAGGACTGCCTTCTGCCTTTCTTTGTATCTCCTGCATCCCACATAGTAAGTGCTTAATACTTGACTCTCACCTCTAAAACATGAAATTCCTCTGTTCCAAAGTTCTTCACCATCTGGCCCCAACTTGCCCTTTTAGCCTCATTCCACTCCCTTTCATCCTACAGCTCAGCCAAACTATCCTCACTGTTCTAATATGATACTCCATTTACCATCCCTGTGTCCTTGTATTGGCTTGGGGTTAAGTGACTTGCCCAGTGAATTCACACAGCTACTATAAATTTGAACTCAGGCCCTGCTGACTCCAGGGCCAGTGCTCTATCCACTGCACCACCTAGCTGCCCCTCCTGGGATGTATTCTCGCTTCCTTCTATTAAGTCTCTTCCAAGACTCAGTTCCAGTACCACCTCCTTGTATACTGAACCTTTCCTGATCCTCAGACACTAGTGCCCCTGGTACTTACTTTGTCCATAGCTAGATATATATTTGTTTGTGTAGGTATGCATACATTTGTTCCCTGTGATTGAGCGTGAACCCCCTGAAAGCATGGACTGGCTCACTTTTGTCTTGGGAGCCCAAGTTTCTTGCAGTGTTTGGCAAACAAATGTCGGTTGATTGCGTTTACAATCCCAGCTGTACACAATTAAGCCAGCAAGCCTGGCACCTCTGCAGGTGCTGACTGTTGAGCACCTGTGGAGTTTGGAAGGCCCCCAAGAGCCCGACTTCCATTGATCCAGTATTCCAAACACTGTTGTTGGTGTCCCCTGCGGAGCCCCTTTCTCTGTCTCTGGGGTTTTATGGAGCTGGACCTGATCATTTAAGTGGAAGGCTGTGTGAACTAAACGCTAAATATTCCCCAAAGGTGGGTCGCCAGGTGGATCAGACTTTCCTTGAAGGTGGAGGGGGTGGATTGTGAGACAAGAAGGTAGCTTTCATTGGGTATAAATTATGACTGGTGACTGGCAAGGGCAAAGGGCAAACCTCCATGAAAGCTAAGGAGATGAGCCCCATGAAACTTTCCTGGAAAGGAAGGTAACAATGGAGTTGGGGCAGCCGGGGACGACCTGCCAATTTCTGAGGGCCAGCCAAGGGACTGCCAAGGATGCAGCCAGTAGGCTCGAGCCTCCAGGAAGCGTGCTTGTGTGTGCTGGTTCAGTGCAGGGTTGGGTGGGCCCTTTGGCAGAAGGTGCCTTTTTGTCCGAGGTGGGCTTCCCGAGGATGGGAGCATCAGAGCTGGGACGGGACCTCAGGAGTTAAGAGGAGCCAGGATTAAAACAAACAGCTCACTGAGCAGAAACACACAGGCAGAAACTGGCTTTCCTTTTTTTTTTTTTCTTTGCAAGAAGAAAGCAGCTGTTTAATAAATAACCAGGAGGGGGGCACCTGAATCTAAACACAATCTGAAATCAACTAAATGTACTGAGTTATCAGCTAAAAACACAAAATCAACAACACACCAGGGGGTTAACGTCATCAATTCCAAAGCATAGGGCTGGTCCCTTCTTAATGAAAACAGAGGTTGGCTACGGTAGGGAGTGGGGGGTGGGGGGTCCTGGAGGGAGGAGGACCAAGCAGAACCAACCATGAAACCTTGGCCACTTGCCAAGAGCCAGCTCACATCACTGTCTCCGTGTTTGTTTCAAGTAACAGCAGGTCCACTGGGACTCCTTCAAATCCCCCAGCTGGGTCCCTGAGGAGGGCAAGGTAAACCAGAAGAGAACTAGGCAGAGAGGAAGGCAGGGCTGGAGGAAGAAGGGGCTGTTTGTGGCCCCAAACTGGGGGGCACCGTGGCTCCAGGGACATCCCAAGGGCAGCTGGCCCAGGGCCTGTGCCAGCATTCCAATAGTGGCTGAACAGAAGAGCTGCACTAGGGGAAAATGCCCTTTCCAATAATGAGTTCATGCTCCCCCCCCCCCCTTACAAAGTATAACATAAAATTGGCAGAAATAGTGGTCTCTGGACTGCTTCCAGGACACATGGGGCCTATCAGATCCACAAGGGTCTTCACGCAGCCCTGGAAACTAGTGCCTTTCAGGGACTGGGCCAAAGGCAAGGGGTCTGGGACAAAACATGCTTTGAGGGTTTTTTTTTTTAGGGGGCAGGTCAGGTTAGTGGGAGCAACCTGGTAGGACCCTGCAAAGGTGGGGGTGGGAGAAGCTTGCTGGAATCGGGGCCATGGGGCCTGGTCCCTGCCTTGTGGTTTCTGGGGTGAGGGGATCAGCTGTCTCTGCTCAGAGCTCTGTTCCTGGAAATGCCAGGTTACCACAGGTCTCTCTGTGATCTAGGGGCTCCCAGCTTGATAACCCAAGTTGGTCTGTTAATTTGAAGGTGTAAAAAAAAACTTTTTTGAAGTGGTCTTCCGTGACCTTTTGAAAGGATGAGTGAGATTTTGCTTTTCTGATGTCCCTACCCAAAAGAAGGGTTGACTGTTGGAAAAGAAAGCCCTGGTGGGCATGGGGCTGCAAGGGGAAGAGGAATGAGAAACGGGACTGCGGGTCCGCCTGTCCCTGCAGACTAAAGTGCAAAATGGAAAGGCCACCCCCACCTCCTCTCCCAGGGTGGGCTCATTTCTACAATGTCTGGATGGCTCTGGCCCCAGCATTGTAGGTCCTGGATGAAGGAGACAGTTGGGCGGGCGGAGGGCAAGGCAGTTCCGGCCACCTCCCCCACCAAACACGCAGAACTCCCAGAGGAAGCTCCCAAAGGAAGCTCTTGCCCCTGGAGGCTCCTGGACTCATGGGGAGGGGCCAGTTAGAGAACCCCTAAAAGCCTTCCACCTTACTAGGAATGTAGGCCGGGGATCTCGAACTGCTCTGTATGTAAACAAAAGCCTTGGCCGAGAATGGTGGGAAAGCTCGGGACCCCCTCCTAGGGCAAAATGCCCAACATGGACTGTGGCAGGCCTCTCTTGGGGGGGTGGGAGGAGGGCAGAACCACGGGCTGGTGTGACCTCCACTGGCCCCAACCCAGGGACAAAGCTGGAGCACTGACAGCAACTGGCCCGGCACTGGGGCCTCCCCAAGCGGAGGGAGTCATGGGGCCCTTATGAGCAAGGGCCACCAGCAATCTCACCAAAAGCAACATGGGGAAAACCGCCCATCAGCCTATGGCCACAGGGGGTCAAACCTGGGTCATTTCTGCGCTCGGATAATGATCTGCGCTCCCGCCTCATGGCTGCTTTTCTAGCGTCACCTGGACAGCTTGCCCTTCCTTAGAGGGGCTTTGCTGTGACCATCTTGGGCATTCCAGAGTCCTCTGCTGCTCTCAAGCGTGCGCAGGCAAGGAGACTTCTTGACCTTTCCTCTAGATCTAGGGCTGGGGGCTGGGGGTAGCAGGTCCCTGGCCCCAGTCTTCACTTCCCAGAACTGATCCCAGAAATGCAGGAGCAGTGCCTCGAGGACTCTGGGTTCCAGGGACCCAGCCAGCCATCACTCTAATGACCCACAAGCTCTAGTGCTTTTTGGATGGCAGCTGCAGGACCAATAATGGGCGCACACTGGAAATGTCCCACTGCCTCTGGGTCCCTGGTCTCCCCTCCTTTGGTGAGCTCCCCAGGCCTTCCCCCACTCCTCCAGTTCAGAACCATGAGAAGCCTGACCCTCTGGCTGCTGCAAAGCAGATGGACCTGATGAAGGGGGGGAAATCTCTTTTGGGTTTCTGGGGGGCACATAAGTAGGAAACACTGGGACCCCTCACAAGGATATAGGAAATCTCTGCCTTCTACGATACCATCAGCAAGGAGCTCACTGCGGAGAGCGTCCTGGGCTGGGCAGGCACATTTGGTTGGGTGCCAAGGAAGAGGGGCCCACAGGGTTGGGTCAGTTCTGGCTAGCTAACGCGGACAGTGGGTCTGCTGTTGCTGGTCCCTTTCCTGCCTGGGCCCCCTTCACCCCAGGGGGAATCAGAAGTGCCTCCTGTGACTGTGGGAGGGTAGTGAGCCAGGACCTGAGATTCGGGCACTCCCCCACTCCCTGGCAAGATGAG
Organism: Myrmecobius fasciatus; assembly: GCA_023553655.1. NCBI lineage: Eukaryota > Metazoa > Chordata > Mammalia > Dasyuromorphia > Myrmecobiidae > Myrmecobius > Myrmecobius fasciatus. The sequence goes on along the minus strand of JAJPUD010010964.1, from coordinate 15,575 downwards.
GATTTGGCAGGTCCCGTTTCAAAGTCCACAGCTACCCACAAACTCAGTCCCAATGGTGCAAAACTAGGCTTCTGTCATCCACCCAGGGCTGGAGAGTAGGAAGGAGTTGGGACTACACCACGTGAAGACAGGCTAGTGTTACTCACCTGCTTCTGGGGAGCTGTGTTTTATCTGTGTTTGGCTCTGAGGGCCTCAGTCCTCTTGGTCCTCTCGTTTGCTATTAGTGGTATAGTCCGTGACCGCCTCCCCTCCCACCCCGGTCCAGTCCGCATCGAGCACACCGCAGTCGATGGGGCGGGCTGGGGGAAGGCGGCGGTTCCTGGCCTCTCCCTTCCCCTCATACACTGCTGTCCACCAGGAGGGGCTCCTTCCCATCCAAGCCGCCCGCCTGGGGGCTGTGCGTGTGGCTCTGGGCACCATTGCTGTGTTTCTTGTGGCTGCCGGACCGCAGTGTGAGATGATTGTGCTCAGGGATGAACAAGGCCACTAGGAGGGACAGCAGGACTGAGCACGCTCCAAAGAGGAAAGGGGGGGCCGGGGATGATGCTCCGCTGGAAGGGCAAAGGACAGGAAGGGGGTAAGTCTGAGGTCGGCGGGGGAGGGCACGGGCAAGCACAGGGGCGGTCCTCACCTCATCCGAAGGGTTGGCCATGTTGGGCTTGGCGGCCTTCTCCAGGCTCTCCACCGCCACCATCTCGTTCAGCTCCACGTGAAAGAGATAGAAGACGAAGCCGTACAGAGCCGGGCCCAGACCGTTGCACAGTCCCCGGATGCCCGTGATCATCCCTTGGACAACCCCTGGGGGGCAGAGAAAGTCTGGTCCTTTTCTGACCCCCAAGCAAGGGGCAGGGAAAGCCTCAGCTCTGGGACCGGGGCCCTCCTCCCAGACCGAGCCGCCCCCTCACTGCTGCCTCCTGGGGGCCCCTGAACCTGTGCGCGTGGGGACTGGGAGAGCAAAGCCAGAGCTACCTTGCTGGTCGGGGTCTGCATTCCGGGACACCATGGCGCTGATGGCAGGGAAGGTGATGCTGGACATGGCAGCCACTGCGCCTGCGGCCCACATCATCCTGGGGGAGGAAAGAGACCAGCCTTGGATTGACATGAACCGGGCCAGAGCAGGGTCAACAGCTCCCCCTGGGGCCCTGACAATGACAGTGGGGCGCCCCTGTGCAGATTAAAGGGAAGGGGGAGAGAAGTCCAGCAGCATTCAGGTCCCCCCTGAGGAGGCTGTTCTGATGGTTCTGCCCTTTGAGGGCCCAGATCTCTTCAGCAGAGGCCGTGACATGTCCAGTGTCCCTGCCCGAGGCATCGGGGAGGGCAGGGGAAGGGGCTCTGGGCAGGCGCTTACCAAGGCTGGGAGCCAAAGCCGTACCAGGCCAGCTGTAGGATCTGGAACCCCAGGCCAAGCAGGATCGTGTTCTTGTTCCCTATGGAGCGCATCAGGATCCCCAGCACCACTGTCTGGAAAGGGATGGGTGCATGTTGCCAAAGGAGAGTGAGAAGGCGCCCGTCTGGGCCAGAGACGGGGGTGGGGTGGGCTGGGGGCTGGGAGAGAAAACGGCAGGACAAGAATGGGGAAGGACCCTTACCTGAGCCAGGATGGACAGAATCCCCACCACACCAATGAAGGCAGCCACTGTTTCTGAGGAAAAGCTAATCACCTGCAAAGACCAGAGAAAGGATGCAGAGTCTGGGCTTAAGTGACAGTCTAGAGTTGGGACCCAGAATGGTAAGAGGTCCTAGTCCCCTCCAGACCGGACCCTTCCTCCAGTACTAGACAGTGCCAAGCGTCTTTCCTGGAGGCCGAGTCCAGGTGCTGCTGAGCTGGCTCCTGCTTATTCTTCATAGGAGGGAGGGTGACGGATGAGCCTTGATGGATCCAGGAGTCCCACTTATGCCCCTCCTTGGGTGCTGGGTCCAGCTCAGCCTGGGAACCTCTCCCCGACTTCAAGCCATTCTCTTTCAGAAGAGATCTCTGCAGGGCTTGTGGGTGACCCACCCTGTCTTCTGCACCCACCCTTCCTGTCCAGGCTGTGGCCGCCCAGGGCTCCTGCTTCTGACCTTGGGCTCACTTACCTGGCGCAGGTAGAGAAAGAAGCTGGAGTACTGGCCGGCTTCTGGTAGGTAGGAGAGGAAGACAGTGATACAGATGAGCAGCACCGTCGAGTCCTGGCCCACTTTCCGAAGAGACTGAGGACACACAAGACCCACTGAGAGAGGCGGAGGACGATATCTGGCCCATAAGATAGCAGGGAGGGATGTGACCTGAAGGACAGCTAGCACCCCCTCCCCCCCACCAATCTTCTTCCTCCGGGCCTATCCCAGGGCTTGACATTTCCAGAACTACTGCTTTGAGGGGGACTCTGTTCTCCAAAAGGCTCCTGAGGAAGCAGGGGCCTCGCTTAGCCCACTATGCCCGGGGCCACTGTAAATCCAGCAAGATGCCAAGCCACACTCAGACAGGTTCCTCCATTTGGTGAGGCCGCTTCCAGTGGAGGATGGAGGAGGGGGAGAGGCGAGGAACACTTACAGCAAAGGGGTCGGCCTGCTCCCAGGAGATGGGAGCCCCCCAAGACACTGGGCGCATCTCCTCGGGCAGGGACTCGGGCACTGCCAGCAAGATGAAGCCAATATCCAGTAAAGCCACGCCTGAGGCCAGCACCACCACCAGTGTGTCTCCATAGGCGCGGGACAGGTAGGCACCGATGGCTGGGCTTGTCACCAAACTGGCAGCGAAGGTAGCGGAGACCTGGGGGAGAAGAAAAAGGGGAATGCTCAGCTGGTCCCTTGCTGGCTTAGGGTCTGCACTGCCTGGCTGGCAGAGAAAGGGCTCTGCCGGGGAGCTCTTCCTGGGGGGGCCTGTGCTCAATTCTCGCCCTTATTTGCTCTTTTTACCTTCCCTGGGCAATCCTGTGAAGGCTCTTGTTGGTGATAGTGAGTAGGGGAGCACAAACAGGGACAAGGAGCTGACGGGATGGGGATGAGGTAAGAAGTTAAGGAAATGCAGGCTCCTGCCCCGCTCTGGTGAGAGGACTGGGACCCCGAGGGCTGCAGAGTCCAGCCTTGCAGTGGAGCCCCGAGGGTTGGCTCCCCATATGCACTCGTGTGTGTTACATCTATAAGCCACAACTTTGTTTAGATACTGTCACCCAGACACGAGTGGAGCAGTATGGGGGCCTGTACTGGGGAGGGGAGGGCAAGCTTGGGAGTCAGAGGAACAATGAGAAGCTTTTATATGCCCCTCCACGTTCCAGTACTGTCCCAAGTGCTGGAGATGCAGAGACAAGCCAAAATCGTCCTTGCCTCCAAGCCCCTTATGCTGTCCGGGGGGAGTGGGGAGACCACATCGAAATCAATACAAAGTCATCCTGGGGAGGGTGGGGAGAGCCTGAGGTGCTGCTCAGAGCTGACCCTGAAGGTACAGGGGAGAAAGCGAAGCTTTGTGATGAGAAAGACTCTGGGAGATGGCCCATCACACACGGGAACAAGAGGACAGTGTAGTGAGAACGCAGGGTTTTATGAGGAAGAGTAATGTGAAATCAGCTGGAGCCACACTGTGGGGAGGAGATTTTATGCCAAAGGAAAGAGGGAGCCAGTGAAACTTCTTGAGCAGAGAAGTGATGTGATTCAAACTGCACATGGGAATATCAGTCTGGCAGCTATGCAGGGCATGGATTGGAGAGGGAAGCCACCAATCAGGAAGATTGAATGAATAAATTAGGGCAGCAACCCAAGAGAGAAGGGAGGAGGCCCTGTACTAAAGGGAGAGATGCTGTGGAGGGCCTCTGGAAGGTCTGGCTGTTTGGTGGCCATGGGAAGCCATCTTAGAGCAGACCACAGATATGATGGAGCTGTGCATCAGAAAGCTCAGTGGGGGGCTGCGCTGGACTGACTGCCTACAGATGGGGCTGAAGGCCAAGTGGCTGAGGGGGCAGCTACTGCAAGTGTGCAGGAAAAAGGGATGCAAGCTTTGCATGAGGCTGATGGAACATACACAAGGAGTCTGGGAGGGGAAGGAAGAACTAGGAGACTTTGCACTTCATTTACTGCTGGGCTGGTGAGTGGAAGAAAGACAGGGGGCTGCTTTGGAGTCTGGGGGGTGACTGGCAGGCTGGTGGTACCAACAACAGCAAAGGGGAAGGGAGCAATCACAGGTTTGGGATGGAAGCAAGAGCTTCCTGCTGCTGCCACTGGGCAAAGACGACCATCTTATTAGAAGGGGAGAAATGAAACACAGGTCTAGGGTGTGGTGTCAGGGAAAGAATCCTGGCCTGGAGGTCTCGGGGGCTGTGGACTGCAGCCCCAGGCCCAGTGCCAAAGTCCACCTCAGTGGCCAGAGCAGGGTGGTGGGACGGCTGGCGGGGATGGCACCAGCAAGGGTGTGGGCAAAGGTGTGAAGGTGAGGTTCCTGTTCCAGAGCAGGGCTGGCTCACCAGGCCATAGGCTGTGCTCCGCTCGTGCTCCTGGGTGATGTCAGCTACATAGGCAAAGATGACGGAGAAGGTGACCGCAAAGACGCCTGACATGGAAATGACTGCAAAGTACCACCTGAAGGAGAGAGGGTCACTTTGTCCCAGCCCCTCACCCCGGGTCCCATCTTTTCTGCCCTCCCCAGGAGCAAATCTCACCACCCCTGGATTTTGGCTGCCCAGCTGTGGGTCAACTCCCTTTCCACAGAGCCTGTGCTGCTGTCCAGAGGCGACCAAGGCACTGGACTTGGCCTTGGGGAGTCTGCTGGCCAGCAGGGACCAAGAGGGATCAGCAAGGGTCAGCAGGGGCCAGGGACGTGCCAGGAGCCTGAGGGGCCTCTGCCAGAAGGGGTGGGAAGGGGAGAACACCAAGGGAAGCTCCCGCCCTCCCCGAGCCACAACTGCACCAGGACCCCTCATTCACCATGGGCTGATCTTCATCAGTGGGATGGGCGCACAGGTGAAGAACACTGTCAAGAGGAGGAATGACTTTCTACCCCAGACATCTGAGAGGGCGCCAATGAGAGGGGCACTGAGGAAAGACAGCAGGCCCTGGAAGACAGGAGCAGGGCAGCGGGACTTCGGTGAGACCGGGGCCTGGGGCAGTCCCCCAGGAAGTTGATGTCCCAGCTCCATCCAGTCCTGCCCCGGGCTCAGCTGAGCATGGACCCAAAGCTCACAGGTCTCCAGGGGAACCCGAATTCAAATCCAGCCTCAAACACAACTTTTCCTAGCTGTGGGCCCTGGACAAGTCACTGAGAGAGAGACAGAGAGAGAGGAGAGAGACAGAGGAGAGAGAGAGACAGAGAGGAGAGAGAGACAGAGAGGAGAGAGACAGAGACAGAAACAGAGAGAAGAGAAAGAGAGATAGAGACAGAGAACTCCTCCATCAAGAAAAAAGGGCAGAAGTTGCTGCCCCCATCACTTCTCTAGGAGGAATGACCCAGACAATGATGATTGCGCATCCAAGGAGCTTCCTGGTCTCCACCCTACCCTCCTGCTGGGATATTGGGTCTCAGGTCCCCCACCCCGAGCACCCCCTTCTAGCAGAAGTCCTGTCTGTCATTGAAGGAGAATTTCCATCAGGTTGTCATTAAGTTGTGACACAAGAACAAGGAACGGCAAAGTCAGCCTGGGGGGCTCTGTGGAAAGAGCACCCAGCCTGGAATCAAGGAAACCCAAAGTCAAATCCACCCAACATTTACTAGCCGTGTAATCCTGAGCAAGTTACTGCCTTAGTTTCCTCACCTATAAAACGGGGGTCATGACAGCACTGACCTCCCAGGGCTGTTGTGAAGATCCATCTCTGCAAACCTTTAATACACTACATAAATGCCGGTTATTGTTGTTATTGGAGAAAGCAGAGCCTTCTGCTGACAGTGGCTTCCTCTTCCCAGCCCCTTGGCTCTGTCCACCAGACGTGGCGAAGGAGAGTGCTGTCCCCATGACTCCCCTGCTCAGCCCTGAATCCCCCACACAAAGGGGCCCATTGTTACTGTGGCAATGTACATTTGTCCACTTGGAGCTGGACAGAGGCCACGGCCTAGTGGGAGGCAGGGGACAAGTGGCCTGGGGTCGCTGCCAGGTTCTGTCCCTGGGCTATAATGGGAACCAGGAGAGAGTGGACATGCCAGGTGTCAGCTAGAACCTCACCTTGACTCCGTGGATCAGGCCATTCATCAGGAAAGTGTGCTGTGGGAATGTCTGGTGCAATACCTGTGGATGGTACCAGAACTCCATGAGGCTGCCAGGTGTTAGAGGGTGCTCTCCCCTCCCCCCACCGCCCAGCACCCCTTCTCTGCTGCCACTTTGGCTCAAGGGTCTCAGGGTCACTCTGGAGGAGGGGGTTTCAAGGCCCAGGCCACTGTTGACCCTAAGGCTTGGGCTAATTGGGACGTGAAAACCAGCAGTCCCGTTTACCTGACAGAGTAAACATGAGAAATCCTGTATCTTGTGGAAATTATTTGGAAAAAAAATTTCTATCCTTTTAAGACCCTGTGACATTAATATTCCCATAAATGGAATCCCCCCCCCCCAAACTCTCTTTGCTTGGCCCTTTCTTTCCATTTGCTTGGTAGTCAGCTAGCTTCTTCCCACGTCCTGTTTTTATCCATTTTCCTCTACACTGGTCTAGCATTCCTGCATTTTACCCAGAAAACAGGTTTCTAAGGGCCATTGTAGTTTGGAAAAAGGCATTTTCCTAGAAACAGGACATCAGAGCAGGGAGCACCAGTCCATTAAACCATGCCATGTTCATGGACACCCCAGTTCCCCAAAACAAGTCCGAAAACCAGGCTTCTCTGTGGGGTTGCTGGCTGAGAGAGTCTGTTCCTCCCTTTAAAAGCAGAGCTCCAGAGCTTGGATTTCAGAATCTTTTCTCTCAAGTAACCCCTCTGCACTTGGCATGCGTGCAGTGTTTTTCTTTGTTCTTTCACTAAAGAGACAACACTGAGCCAAGCCACCTCAGGCTGAACAAGGTCAAAGCTGTTTTGCCCTCAAATGGGGGTCGAGCGGAGAAACACCGCAGGGATGGCGGCTAGTGCCTAGTGGTGGGAGAGGGTGAATGAGGGTCTCCTTTCTTCAGGGTCCACAGACTGGGGATAGAAAGGGGGTACTTAAGAAGAATAAAAGGTGACAATGTTAAGATTTGGATAATTGGGCCCTTCAAAATAAGAGCAGCTGCCATCTTTATAGTGATTTAGAGGGACAAAATACTATTCACCTATTCTCTTAGAAAATCATAGAATCACAAGGGTAAATGTGGGGCTAGCCCAGCCCTATCTGAAGTCTGGAGCTCATGTTATCCTCATGACACATTCAGGAGGGAGGAAGCACAAGTTTTATTCTCCCCCTTTCATAGATGAGTCTCAGCCCCAGAAGTTACTTGTCCAAAGGCCCAGAGCTGGAAAGAACCAATGGAGACCCTGACTCTCCCAATCTAGTCAAGGAGGTGGCAGGCCTCCAGACATGATCCAGGCCTCCATTGAGTGCTGAACGCAGTCTTCAGACTGAGATGGCCAGGAGGATCTGGTACAGCTTCCTGGTCAGACCAGGGCCCACATCTCAAGACAGTTCATTCCATTCTGTCTGCTCGCTGATTTCCTAAGGGGATGGTTCTTACAGCTCTTCCTAGTGTAGGCAATGAAGACACAATGTTCTGTTCCCTCAGGAGTGGGGATCTGCATGGCTTGGCGGAGGGTGAGTCTGGTCACAAGTCTGTCATCCACACACTGTGCTTACTTAGTTCATCACTGATAAAATGACAACACTGTTCTTTCTACTAGGCTGCTAGACTGAGGTCAATTTCTGGCTTCCATATTTCAGGGAAATCACAATCTTCTTAGAGACAGAAGTAGACTCCCCATCTTCCTAGTGTTCAAAGATGGGTGCTTCTCCGAGTGGGGAAAGAGACCTGAAGGGAGCCTGGCTGACCTGCCCTTTCTCCAGAAACAGTAGTGACAGTAAGAGCCTGAGCTCTGGACATTCTCCCCCCCATTTAGCTTTATGGGATTTTTCCCAGCTTCTACTGGGAACCCATTCAGCCATGTTATCTTTACTCTTCCAGGTCTTGGAGCCAAAAGGGGATAATTGATACTCACCGTTAACATAGGGGTTGTGAGCAGGCCCCAGGCAAAGAACTCCAGGAAGATCACCACCACAGCATGGTATACACTAGGCTCGCCAATCCCCTGTCGCTGAAAAACAACAGGACTGGCTGGTAAGTGGATGAAGGGTAAGGCACAAGGGAATCAGCTTGGGGGAAGGGAAGAAAGGGGGTTGATGAAATAGTTTTCACCAAAGCAAGAACTTGAAAGGCTTTTGTTTGCTTTGAAAAGCCAAGTGTAAACATCTCCCAGGCTATTACCCCTCTGGTTCCAAGGCCCCAGAAGTTCAGCCAGGCTTAATCAATAAGGTCAGAAGTTCAAGGGCTCTAAGAACCTGAGGAATCCATATCCTTCAGTGAAAACGTGGTAGCCAGCACAGTCTGGAGCCCTGGATCAGGCACAAGTTCCCATTCCTATAGAGGTGGCTAGAATCTTGTATACAGCTAATCTAGACTAGCATAGCTAGACCCTGAATAGATGATCTAGATGTCCCTGGAAGGCTAAGATGTCACCCAATTTGGGGGTTCAAATGTTACTCCATTTGGAGTACATTGTTCATGAGGGTACTACTGGGCCAAGAGTATCCAGGCCAAGCAGTTTTCGAAACATCAGTTCCAAACTAGAGAATGCCAGGGCCAGTCTAAAATGGAAATCCTTGTTCTTGGCCAGTATTTGCAAGTTTAGAAAAGGTAGTGGAATGGGCCTCAAATCAGAACTAGACTTAGAAATAATCAAAAAGCAATGATTTCATCAAGGACTGAAAGTTGGCACAAAGCCATTAAGCCTTCCCCACTTTCCAGCCCTCCAGCCTGATAACCTGGTGGATCTCAAACAGCTTCATTCTTTCCCAGATCAAAGTCTTGAGCTCCCCCCAAATCGAGAGGCAGCCTGCTTCTTGGAGCCACACCACAGGCTCTAGACTCTTCAGCAGTTTTGCTCCAACCAATGCTGAGTGATCCACTTCTTCTTTCCAACCAATCCACAGAAGGGAAAAGAGAATAAAATTTAAAAGCCAAGATTCTTTTCCCAGGCTCCAGGAGCTTCCAGGTCAGTGGCAAGGCACAGTGGCTAGTACCATCTCTTCAGCTAAGACAAGTGGCAGAAAGGGGAATGAACTGCAAATTCAGTGCCCAAGTACACTCATCTACATTTTGAGTAGAGTGGTCAATCCAGTTTTATCAGCTCTCATTAAAATATAGCCACAACGATGGCAAAGCCTTCCTCCCAGGCAGACAACATCCGTCTCCAGATTTTTAACTATTCTCTGAGCTGAGTGGAGCAAGCCCTGGATTGCAGTCCACACTCATGGTGTGACCCTGTGACTTTTCTCCGGGGGTTGGTATACCCCTTTATAAGAGGAGGAGGCAAAATGAGATCTCTTCTCAGGGTCTTCCCAGCTCTAACATTCTAGAGTTCTGTCGGTTGCCATGATGACTTTTCTATTTCCTTACATTTTTTTTCAGGAGTTAATTTTTTAAATATAGGAAAAGAGTTGAAACATTCAAATCATTCTAAGATCAGCTATGCCCATCTCTTTCTCCTCAAAGCAGTTTCTCAAGGGACACTATAATACTCTGATCCAATCTCTGGCTCCTCAACTCTTGTTTTTCTGTCTCATTATCCTGGCTCATACTCAAGTTTTCCTCTGTTACTATTCAAATAGCCACCAAGAAAGAAGGAAACTTTTGAGATATTTGCTCCCCCATTTGATAAAACATCTCCAACAATTCAATTAAACATCTACTGCGTGTGAAGCCTAATGCTGGGTAAGCTGATGAGAGAAAGACCAGAGACAATCTCATCCCACCACACCTCTGGAGAATTTACTAATAGCAGGGTGTACATTATGTACACACAAGATGGGAGAACGCAATAAAAGTCAAAGAAGCATAGATTGAGGTTTGGCAGGGACTTTAAAGGTCATCCATCCACCCCCTTTGATTTATATGAGGAGCCAAGAGAACCAAAGTTCTGTGAAGAATTTGAGGGAGAGAACATTTTGAGCCAGGGAGACAAGAGAAGGCTTCATGAAAGAGCATATGCCCAAGATGATTTTTGAAGAAACACAAGTAACTACTAGACAACAAAGTCCTCTAAAGCAGGGGCAGTGTTTCCTTTAAACTTGGTAGTTCCCTAATCCCAAACAATGAATAATCAGAACCAAAAAGCGGTCACCGGTGTCTGTGTTGGGGCTCCAACACAAAATAGAGATTACCTCCTTGGTAATCTTGACTTAGAAAAACATTCTCTAACAGAAATATAGAAAAAAGACAACACAGCCGAAGGTAACAGCTTCAGAGTGGTTCAGAAGCACAGACAGAACAAAGGTAGGTTTTGTTCATTAAACTGCTTGATTCTATTGTTAAAATATAAGACATAATGTTTATGGTCTTGTATAAGCTTTTTATTTCTTATTTCATACATTTATTTGGCTATTTGTTTTTGTTGATGATTGTCTGCATTTAAGAAACTAACCTGTTAGAGCCCTGAAGTAACTTTGGATAAAAGTGACAAATGGCCTGGAACCATTTGGTTCCAGTGAACCAGGGAGCTAACAGGTTGAATCATTTTTACAAAGACTGCTCTTCCAATGCTCTTCTTCAGGACTGACTTGTTTCCAGTGTAAATAAGGAAGCCTGTTTTAACTGTCAGTCGAATACTTTGATCAAAACAACTTTCTCTTGATAGATAATGCTATCGATGTGACCCTAATAAGCTAACAGTCCAGAGGAGGCCTCCCCAACAGCCTTAACAAAAACTGTTGGAATTAACATAGACTTGCATACAAGTCAGTAAAATTTCTTCCCTAGAAACGAATTCTTCTGGTGCTATTAATTTATTTTTCTTTCTTTCTTTTTATGCTTTGTAATGCTGTCTGCATATTTATAGCAGCCATTTTGGGGTAGATTCCAGTCAGCCTCCTCTTGTAAAAAGAAAAGAATTTAAGTCAAATCACATGACATTGATTGCTATCATATCTAGCAGTGTACCTCTGGTGCTATTAATTTAGCATTTACTCATCTGCTACTTTGTACTGTTCTGATTGTTTTATTCCTTAGCCTCATCTCTGAAATCTTAGAGTACCTCTTTCAGGGCAGGAGACCCATCCCTTCTACTTCCACAGCATCTTAGATCTGTTTCATTCAGAAGTCATAGAGCCTAAATCTATGTTTTACACAGCACCCAGCAATAAGGTTAAAAAAAATTCTGAAGGGAGTGACATAATTTGGAGAATGTTGAGGCAGGAAAAGTCCTCTAAGATACTATTAAAATCAACCCCTTCACTTTATAGACAAGAAAACAGGCCCAGAAGGAAAAACCTTTACCTCCAAGCCACACAGAATTAGTAGCAGAGCTGGGACTAGAAGCCAGACCTCCTGACTCAGCTCAGTACTCTTTCTTTTCAATTAGAACGTGCAATGCTTCTGTTCCTTCCTCTTTTATCCAGTATAAAAGAATTTCTAGCCCTGGGCCAGTAAATGAAGGTCTCTCTGTAAGGCTCATGACATATAGGAATCACCAATTCAGAAAACTAAGTCTTCGTTCTCCAGCTCTGACACCATAGTATAGAACATGTTCTTCTTTAATCCAAGATTCCCTTGAAAGGGATGCATATGTCTTAAAAGCCTTAATGGGTGAAGTAAAACACAAAAAGCAAAGGTTAACAACCTTAAAAAGCAGAACCAGTGAAGTGGAAACTCAAACTTCTTGAGAAAGGCCTATCCGGGTTAGAAAGGGAATAATGCAACAATTATGGATGGAAGGTAAACTAGAAAGGCTAAGAAATTATTGGGCAACAAATTTCTGCTCCAAAAAAAAATCTTAACAGAGTAGAACAATGGCCAAATCAAACGAAATAAAATTTAATTGGGATAAAGATTTTGGTAGATTAGCACCAAAAAAAAATCAACCAACCAATTACAGGATTAGGGCTTTCAAGTTCAATATAACTGAACAACTCAGTGTGTGATATGCTTCTGACAAAGTCAACTTGACCTTACTCAATGAAATTGATAGGGCCACAAAGGAGGGAGGTAATAGTCCTATTGTCTTCTGTCCTAGTCAGACCACATAAGGAGTTCTGTGTGCAATTCTCAGGACGTGTTTTGAAGATGGACACTGACAAACTATAACATATCCACAAGAGGGGACCTGAATGGGATGAAGGGACTCAGAACTTCATTATATGATATAAAGTTGAAATAAGGGGTGGTGGTGGTGGTTAGGCTAGAGAAAATTTTGGGAAAGAGACATAATCATGATCTCCAAAGATCTAAAAAGCTATCATGAGCAGAGAGGAAAGATATATTCTTTTTTTTTTTTTTTTTTGCTGAGGCAATTGGGGTTAAGTGACTTGCCCAGGGTCACACAGCTAGGGAATGTTAAGTGTCTGAGACCAGATTTGAACTCAGGTCCTCCTGACTTCAGGGCTGGTGCTCTATCCACTGTACCACTTAGCTGCCCCCTGGAAAGATATATTCTGTGCAGCCTCATAGGGCAGAACAAAAACCAATGGGGAGGAAAGTTCCTAGGAAGTGAAGTTAAAGTAAATATAAAGAAAATTTTCTAATAATCAGAGCTATATAAAAATGAAACAGACTGCCTCATGAAGTTGTGTGGGTGCCATCATTGAAGGTATTTGAACAAAAATTAGATGAGCACTCAGGACATGGTTGAGGGGACTTATATGCTGGCCAGTAGTTGGCTGGATGTGATGAACTTAAAGACCCCTCCATTGAGATTCCAATAGGTATTGCCTTCTTCGGTGTCTTGGTCACATACACTAAGAAAAAGTTCTAATGTATATTCCTGCCTTGGAATAGAGTAGATGATGTCACTGGATAGTGTTGTACCCTTGCTTGGAGTCTGGAATCACTGAATTTGACTCCCCAAATTTAGGATTATTGATCCTAAAGACTCAACTAATGGAAATTCCAAAATCCAAATGAAGACAATTAGAAAAAAGGATGAAGACAGCTCTGGCTTCTTAATCAGACCACTTGATAACAATGAATTTTAGTCCACTTTGGCCTATCCAGATATCCCATGGTCTCAAGTGACTCAAACATCATGTCACAAAATTTCATTTCTCTCCCATGGTGACAGAGTTAGTACTGGATTTCTTGGTTCCATTCATTGCTTCTCTTGGGAAAATGACAGCTAGTTTTAGTCCCCAAAGGACTCTGGAAAGCAATTCTCCACTCTCTACTTGATAGCAGATAGTCAAGTGAACTCAAATTGAAAAACACTCAGGACAGTGGTAAGACCTTCAAGGTACTGTGTTGATTGGTGACTCAAGAGAGGACATAGAGAAAGGCTGAGATTGAATATATCCATTTAATATAAGATATTGAACTTTAATAGAACAATCATTTCCAAATGATTGAAGTAAATTACAAGTCTGAGCTGTACTTTGAAGTGTGAGCCATGTCTATGATACTCATTGAATACAAAATTTAGATTTTCTTCTTACACCTATCCAGCTCCTTACATGAATGCTTTCAGAGACCCAGACTTTCTAGGGAAGTGGCCCTGGGCTTGTAGGTAGCTCCCTGATCTGGCTAAGTGTCTAATTTATCCCCAAAGCACCAGGGCTGGAAGTGGGAATACTTGTAACATATTTCAAGTATTTTGAGGTAGGCAAATCAGAAGAAAGACACCAATGGAAATTAAAGATGGAAGTAGACAAACCAAGAGTGATCAAAGTATGGTCTGCTGAAGTTCAAGACAGGATCATTGGAATCAGACAAATTTTACTGGGATGGAAGAGAAGCATGTAGTCAGGAAGCAAAGGAATAAAGATGAAGAGTTAGTGGGTGTGGGTGGCAGGGTACAAGAATTTTTTTGAGTGATTGGAAAGTTTCATCCAGCTACAGTACAGGGTCATATAAGTCAGTGGCAGAGGCAATACTAGAAAATCTGGTTGTTGTAACTTCAACCCCCTCTCCAATCTACCCTGCTGCCCTTCTCCATAAGTGAGAAGTGATAGCTGCAGGGAGCCAGTGTTGGAAGGGCAAAGGAACAAGAAATTAGGGAGGAGTCAGGGACTGAGGAAAAAGTGGCAAAGGGAAAAGAGAAAGGGACAAAAGGGAGAGGATTGTTTAAGAAGGTAACAAAGGCAAGGGAAATTGGGGGGGAATAGGAAAAGGGATGTTGGTTCAGATGGGGCAATTTGCATGGTATTATGAAAAGGTGTAAGGGCAGAAAAGGGGGAGGGATAGGGAATATAGAAGGGTATAAGTGAAAGAAGAAGTAAAAGGGGGATGTTTATGTGTCTGGAAGAGAATAAGGGCAGGGAGAGGTGACAGTCGAAGAGGATGGAGGCAGCAGAGGTAATGGCAGGGAGAACGGGACCAAAAGAAAGGAAGAGTGGTGTGTGTGTGCACACTCGCAGAAGGGGACAGAATGGGAAAGACAGGAACAGTATGGCAGGGATTAACATGGGGAAACAGGTAGAAAGGGGATTTAATAGAATGCTGGGGAAGGAGATGAGTAAAGGTTGAAAATACTGGGTGTGCATTGATGTAAAAGGTGAGGAATGATTGGGAATGGGACTTGGCAGCCTATGGAGAAGAAATAAAAACAATGAGGTCTAAAAAGTCTAGCGAGGAGCAGGAAGAATGCACAGGGGTCAGGGCAGGCAGAAGGCCAGGAGTGGGGAAATGGCACATGCCTAAGAAGCCACCATCCAAGGTGGGATCTGAGGGCAGAACATCCTGGGCCAGGCTAAGTAAATAAAAGGGAAAAATGAGGCAGAGGTTAAGATGGGGAAGCAGTGAGGCAGGAGTAGGGAGGAGTGTGGTTAGGACTGAGAAATGACTGATGGAGAAGGGGGCTTGCACTAACAGGGTACTGACTGGGATCTAGGGGTGCTGAGGGGCAGTGGTTGGGTGGGTAACCACTCACCACTGAAACCAGGCCTGAAGGAAATTGCTTTTTTGCCTTTCTGGATATTCCCTGGGTTTACACAATCTCTGATAGACAGCAGGTATTTAATAAATGCTGGCTGACTAAGTCCATTAGAGATAAATGACAGGAGCCCAGGAAGGGCTGATGGAAAGCAGGGAGGAAGAGCCTGAGATCTGGCTGGCTGTGTGAAATACCTACAAACTGGACTTGGCTTGGTCTGGGGCAGGCCCAGGGGCTCCACAGGACGGACCCCTGCTGGGAGGGCAGCACCCCCCCCCCCTTCCCTCCCAAGAGCTGCTGGGCCTGGATGTTCAAGTGGCCACCCTGGGAAGCCTGGGGCTTGAAGGGCCTGAGCTGAGAGATGAACACTCCTGGGGGTAGTGAGAGCATCTCAGGGGCTTGGCAGGACTTAGTGATCCCGCAGGAGAAGGATCTAAGAGTCCAGCTAGCCTTCACTGGGTCAGAGGCACCCCAGCAGGCTGGCGGGGAAGGGACTCAGGGGACTGGCAGGGAGGAGATCCAGGGGCCTGCGTTAGTAGTGGGCACCCAAGGACTAGCAGGTAGGCACCCCAGAGGCATTTCAGCAAAGGGG